>JABUQX010069451.1:10000-14851 GCA_015478945.1 Trachelipus rathkii
GAAGATGGTATATTTGCAATTGAATGAATATGGTGTTGCAAAAATAGACCCGGCTCGTGGAAAAAAAAGAATATGCTTTTCAAATGAATTATCTTATTTTCGATGTTAGAGTACTGGGATCGATGTAAATGAAATTTTAAATTTGGATAAGGATAGTGTTAATTTTAAAGTATCGAATGAATGTGAGAATTGAGATTTGGGAATGCAGTTTCAAAGGGTATGTTATGATAAATTTCTTTTTGGGATGATTATGTTGTTAGTATTTAAGTTATAAAATAAGTGAAAAATATTGAACTTGATTATGTTGTTAATATTTAAGTTACAAAATAGATGAAAAATATTAAACTGATTATGTTGTTGGTATTTAGGATATAATAGAAAAATTAAAAATGAATTTAATTATGTTGTTAATATTTAAGTTATTAAATAAATGAAAAGTATTAAATTTGATTATGTTGTTAATATTTAAGATATAATTTAACTAGTTCATAAAGTTTTTAATTGATGTTTCTTTGTCTTTAAAAATTTTCTGGTTTTAATTTTTAATTTACATCTTTAGAAATGTTGGAGAAAGTTTTTTAAAAATAATGTCATATTTTTTCCTATTTAGTGTGTAGTTATTTGTTTTTTTACATAATTTTACAAATATGTAATGTTTCCCTTTGGGGAGAAAAAAGGAAAGAAAATTTTAAGTTGGTGGGGGAGGTCGTGGAGGTGGATGACCTCTACCTGCAGGAAAAGTTTGTTTAGGAGGTAAAAGATGTTCTCTTTGTCCTCTCATAATAGTAGCAGGTTGTTGTCTGTTTCTTAATTTACAAATTGTGCTGTGACTTTTATCTAGTCTTATTTGAAACTTTAGTAAATATTTTATCATCCGAAGAAATGGTGCAACGTTTTGGAATTGGTTGTTGTCTGTTTCTTAATTGCATTGGGTGTGGGATGTCAGGGTTTCAGAATGTTAAGGAAGGTCTGTAGGATGGATCATTTACCCTGGTGTCTGGAGGGGTGGGGGAGATATTTCTGCTAAATTAGTAGGTTGTGGTTTTACTGTTTCTTGAGAAGGGGCTCTATTGGGTAAGGTTGGAGGTTCGTCTAAGGAAAATCTAGGAAGGAGTGGTGGTGGTGGTGATGTAAGTCTTTGTAGAGGTTGTAATTTTAAAGGGGAAGGTAAGATTTGGAAATCTCTTGTAGGTGATTTATATATGCATGGGAGGATGACTCATGGGAAGCGGGTTCTTCCGGTGGTAATTGTTGTCGTTGTAGCAAAGGAGGTCTGTATGGTGTTGGAGAAATTTGTTCTGGTGATGCAGTTTCTTCATGTGGGAATAACTGTCTTTGCTGTAAATTTTGTCGGTGTAGGGAAGGTATGTTTATAGGAGTTGTTGGTGTAGTCGGTGGTTGACTTTGTGGTCGTTGTTGGGTTTGTGTTGGGAATATTGTGTTTGGTGGGGCGTATATGGTATGTGGTATGTTTCGTATGGTTTGTTGGGGAATTGTAATTTGTTGAATTTGTTTTGGAGGAGGTCTAGTTTTTGTATGTAGGTCGCCGTGGGGTTGTTGGTGGGAAAGGGGTTGGAAATTATTTGTAACTTTAGATATTTTACGTTATCCCTGTGGACAATGAAAGATTTTGAAGAATCGAGACATTGGAGTAAAAGTTTGTTATAAGGAACAAACTGTAGGATTCTATAAGGACCTGTTCATTTTGGGGCAAGTTTGGGTGTTTGTTTAGGCTTTAGGACGTTCAAGATGTGAACTAAATCGCCTATTTTCATTTGGATAGTACAAGATTTAGGTAGTTGTTTTAGGATTTGCTTTTCTGTTTCTGTTTGTAAATGTTCACGAGCTTGGTCTCTAATTAAGTGGGCTCGCTCGGCTATTTCATCAACATAAGCATTTATGTACTTACGGGGTGGTTGTATAGAAGTAAAAGGGGAGGAATAGTTTGGAAGGTCCCAAGGAAGTCGTTTATTGTAAGTATAAAGGTGGAAGTGTGGGGAAGTACCGAATCGATGGCGGAATGGTAGGTTGAGTTTATGGCAGTTTGTGTGAATGGAATGTACTGACCCCAGTCGTTATGATTGGTATTGACATAGTGTCGTAGATAATTGCTTATCTTATGATTTTCTTTTTCAACCAATGCATTACTCTGGGCGTGCCGCACAACTATGTTAACTGCCTTAATTCGTCATTGGACACATATCTCTTTAAAAAGTTGGGAGGTCAGCTCCGGTGCCCGATCGGAAATAATTACCTCTGGAGTAGAATGGCGACAGATTATCTTCTCTAGGATAGCCTGTGCAATGTCTTTGGTAGTATGTTGTTTTAGGTGGACAAGTCAACATACCTAGTTAAGAGAGTCTTCATGCAAAGGATATATTTACATTGTGTAAATTTTGGCATTGTGGGTAAATGGTCCTAAAATGTCTAGGTGTACACGGGAAAAAGGTTCATAGGGGAGGGGGTATGCTTTTTATGGGGGCGTTTTTGGGAGTATTACCTATATATGTTTTTTGGCAGGAAGGACATGTAGTACAATAATCATTTGTAAGTGTATCACAAATTGAGAAAAATGTAAATCTTTCTCTAACTCTAAATTCGACTCTCTGCGTTCCGCAGTGTCCCGCTGCTAAGGAGGCATGGGAGTGTTCGATGACGGAGTGGATTAATGTGTCTGGTACTTGGATAAGGAAACGTCCAGATTGTGTTGCATAATGCAAAATGTCATCGATTAAAACATGGGGGTAAGTGTCAGCCAGGAAGAGTGTCTTGTTCGGAAAGTGGGTTTGTTATGAGAAATGATGGGTTTTTGCATATTCATAGAGGGTTTTTTAGGCGTTTACCATATCCTTATCTTTTGTTCATTTACTATTTTTCTTTAGTCAAAGGGATAGTTCCAGTAAGGAGTACGGTATTTTGTGCCAAAGAATAAGAGCAAGGAGGAGGATTTCTACTTAAATAGTCAGGAATAATATTTAGTTTGCCCTGCTTGTAAATAATCGTTGGATTAAAATGTGCTATGAATAAATTCCATCTTTCTAAACGTCCTGTAAGTTGTTTATGACGTATGAGGTGAATCAACGGTTGGTTATCCGTGATAATTGTAAGCGGATAACCGAATACCGTATTCTTAAATTTTTGCAAGGCAAAGACTATATATAGCCAATGCTTCTTGCTCAATAGTTTTGTAATTAGCCTTCGGATTTGTTTAGTGCTCTGGAGATGAAGGATAATGGCTTTTCTTTGCCATTCTCGTCTAATTGGTTTAGGACAGCACCGAGCCCTAGGTTAGAGGCATCAGTGTTGATATAAAATTCCTTGGAGTAATCCGGGAATCTTAATTGGGGTTGGAGTAACAACTTATCTTTTAAGATAAGAAAAGCTCTTTGTTGCTCGGGTCCCCAGAAAAATGTTGCATTCTTTTGTAGCAATTTTGTTATCGGTTTGGCAAGGACTGAGTAGGAGTCTATCAAGTGATTAAAGTAGTTCAGGAAACCAAGTAAAGATCTGGTTTCCGATACGTTAGTAGGAGGTTTGAAAGTAGTAAGGGTCTGGAGTTTTATGGGGTCAGGTGAGATTCCGTCTTGGGAAATTTTAAAGCCCAGAAAAAGGAGGCTGTTTCTGAGAAACTTACATTTAGCAAGTTTGATCTTCATCTTATTCTTTCTAAAAGAATGGAAAACCTTTTCTAAGTTACAGAAATGTTCTTTTAATGTTTCCCCAAGTATTAAGACATCGTCCAAGAAGACTCTTCACGCGTCACCTAGGAGGTGAGACAACACCATTTCCATTGTCCTTGTGAACATTGGGGGTGCATTGGATAATCCGAAATTGAGTCTTGTTGGTGCATACTGACCTCGCGGAGTGCGGAAGGCTAGCAGCGGTTGTGTCTCTTCCTCGATTTCCAGACAATGGTAAGCGTCGAGAAGATCGAGACTGCTGAAAATTTTGGATTTTCCTAGCGTAGAGAGGATGTCATTAATAAAAGGCAGGGGGAAGCGGTCTAGCACCGTATGTGGGTTAATGTGCCTGTAGTCGGCAACGATTCTTGGAGTTGAGGAGTTCTTCTTTGGAAGGACAAGCAAAGAGCTCGAATGGGGACTACTAATAGGACGGATGTACCCTTTTTGTTGGGCGGACTTGACCCAATCGTCTGTCTTGGTCAAGTATTTATGGGGGAGGCGGTACTGCGGGCGGTACAGTACCTTTGGGGCGTTTTCTTTAAGTTGTATGGAAAATTTAGTTGACAGACAAATGAGGACTTCATCATCTTCTAAGGCTATTACATCTCTGAAAGTCATCAACAGATCAATTAAGTTTTCTAACTGATCCGGATCTTGTAATGTGCTACAGCAATCTTCATTATCTTTGAAAGATTCCTGGACGAGTTTTTTGAAAGTTTTTCTAAGTTGATTTGGAGTTAAGCCTTTGGAAGAAGTTGCCAAAGCTCGACCATGGGAGGGGTTGGCTGGGGTCATTCAAGAACTATAATAGGATTAGCCCTTGTTAGGACGGTGTTTTGAGGAAGGATTTGGGAAAGAAGCGCTCATATTTATTATGTCCAAGAGAACTTGGCGTCGGAGGCCGAACTTTAGCAAACTTTCAGCAAAGAGAAAGTTGCTGATATAGGTGTTTTCTGTTCACAGAATAAAAATTGTCAGGAGGAGAAGTATGAGCAGGGGAAGAAGCTTTAACAGAAAGAGTGTACTTAAATAAGGAGCTATTTCTGTGTCTTCTAAAGTAAAATAAATTATAGGAAATGTCAGTATCAATTAAAAGATTTGTTAGGAGTAGAAATGTCGTTGGAGTAGAGGGGCTTAGTCTCTGTATTGTTTACCTCTGTATGTTTAG
>JABUQX010069452.1:0-15000 GCA_015478945.1 Trachelipus rathkii
ACTGGCTCTGACAGTTTCCTAGATTAAAGAGGGCAACCATGGCATCAATCAATTTAGTATTTATCGTTTAATTAAAGAATATGACCCTATTTCAGATGGGTCAATTGGGTAAAAAAAAGGGACAAAAAGAATAAAAGAGGGCCGGAGGTTAAATGATCAATTGAATTGATAAAGATTAACTATTTCTCATTGTTGTTGTTATATATATTTGCATCTTTTAAAAAAATTGTAAAATACTTCAATCTATAATTATTTGCCGTTTAAGTTTTTTATATTTTTTTTATGGGGTTCTCATTACATTTTGTTGCTTTTAAAAAGAAATTGTGATTTGCGGAGCATTGCGTCTTCTGTGGCGCCATGCGGACTGAAGTTTTTGTGGAAAGAATTTGCGCTTTGCGCTGCCGGACTAAATTTTCCCAAACTTGCGCTTTTGCGAATGTAGCGCTCTATAACGTTAAATTGCGCTGGCCCGTCACTCTTTGCTGATGTATATCTATTAATAATTATATACTATATACGATTGACACTGATATTTACATTTTGTATTATTATACTATTATTCGTATACAGTTCTTTATTGTAAGTTTTGTTTGTCGCTATATAATATTATTAGATTACTTAAATATAAGTGTCGCCGTTGATTTTTCAGTTTTTAGTTTATTATTTATCTATTATATATGTATATAGTTAATATATATAGATATATATATATATATATAATTATATATATATAATATCGTACTGCGCTTAAGCTAGTTATTAGTGCTAAGAAAAATAGTATTATTTATTATTACTTCATCGATATATATATGTATTTATCAGTATTATATGATTATAAGTCTATATATGGCCGGAGCTAGTACTTATTCATGGATATAGGGGATCATAACTCACGTAGTGTTGTCGTGCGTCTAATACGTGCCATGCATATTGAGTAGGTCTATAATATCATAAATTGTATACCTGCTATGTATTCGACTTATGTATTCGTATATATAATATATAGTATATTATATATATAGTATATATATTATAGTATATAGTTATTATATATATATAGTATATATATAGTAACTATATGAATATATTACGCGATATCCTAATATTTAAATACTTTTTATTGTATGTAGATCATACGGTATGATACTCTCATAGGATTCTAAGTTTATTTTGCCTATTTTTTATGGTGATTATGTTGTTAGTATTTAATTATTGCTTAAGATACTATTATACTCGGTACTGTCATTATGTACTTCCCCGGTTTGTCATACTTTTACTCATCACTTATCATACCCACGCTTTATGTTCCTCATACCACCCGTATGTCTATTATTCATATATTCCTATATACTATACTACTCATAGGTAATTTAGTCCCTTATGTTATTCACTCACACCTACGTGACTCCCGCCCTATGTGTGATATATGTATTTCTACCTGGACTTATCTACGTACTGCCCCTGTTGTTGAAGTATATATAACTCACGTATCTGATCTATTCGTTGAGTCCTCGTCGTAGTATCCTATTATGTAAGGCTGTTGTCAGTTATTGGTGTTCGGAAACCGGCTCAATCTCGTCTTTTAATCATGCTTTTTTATCAAATCTGTTCTTATTGTGTTGTATATACCACTGACGCACATAAATAGACCTGTATTAGTCGTTTATTCACTAAATTATCACGTGCACTATTTTTTATACTAATATAATATATAATATTACGATGTTTAACCTAGATCTCAACTTACTCACTTATCACATCTTAACGTTGCGTTGACTCTCCTAGTGCCGCTCCATTTTGCCTTATTTATGCCATACTTGCGATATTGCTACTTAATAATAATAGCGTATATACTGTACACGTATAGGTGACGTACCACTCATTTATCGCTTAAGGTGTGGTTAGTATGTAAATGCCCGCCTATTTTTTTTCACAAAATGTATATACTACAGAGGTATTGACACTGAGTTGTGGCCGTTTTTATCAGCACTCTCTCGCTTGTTGTCACTCGCAAAGTCACCGGATAAAGTGCTGAACCACGACTTTTACCGCAATTTGTTAGTTAAACTTGCTGTGTTGAAATGTTAAGAGTCGCGATTGATGTTGCTTAGTTTGATTCAAACGTGTATCTTGTCTTCATAATTCTTGAGGATTCCTGTAATTAACATGTATTTTGTGTCTTCATGAGTATTTTAGAAGTAAGCCGTAGCACACAACTCCGTAAGCCTGTTGAAATTGAGTAAATACTTATATCAATATCTCTCCTATATATCAGGTCCATTGCGAGACTAACTATATTATCAACCTCACTATTATTGAACGCGTTGATTTCGTCTATACCTTATACCCTGGTTGGTTATGTCTATACCGACCTTATCCCTCTACCCTACGTACCGTGTTTTATAATGATCCTCTACTTCTGCTCCCCTTCCGTACCTCACTATGACTACTATATATTCATTATCTCTCGATTACACTCTGTCATCCTGAGATAGCCTTCAATTATTCTCACTAGGTATCACGTTCGCTGTTATACTTAGTATCTATGCTAATATGCCTATCTTTCTACACGTTATAACCTATCCCCCATGTTAATTATATGTATAGTAATAGAGCGAATTGTCATGTCATATATCTTTTATTTATGAGACGCTTCAATATTATGGTCATATTATTATATTACTGGTGGCCGCTGCTTTTGCCGCGATAGTACTTAAGATATATAGCTACCTTTACCTCGCCATTAGAGTATTTTATGCGGCGGCCCTCGATTAGGTTGCTCACTGCGTATTTGAGAGCTATACTGTATAACTATACGTTATCTAGTTATTACCTCGCTATATTCAGTCGAGCCGTATATTCGTACATTATACCACATGATATACTCTTTATATCATTATTCGCCAACTACTCCCCCCTCACCGCTTATGCTTTTACCTCAGGACCCTTGAGCACGTTGACTTACACTCCATCCTCCCAGTATATGATATAGCGGTTTATTATCTTATATAATATGAGGGCGCTTTACTCATTCCTAATAGCCATACCACCTCACCCGTGCGTTGACTCACCCCCATTTGCCTACCCGCTCTATATATAGGCTATCCGTATTACTGGAGTAACCCTACTCTTTTTAATCTTTTAATTTTATTTATTTACTTTTCATGTTTTGCCTACACCTTACTTTTGTCTTGCCCCGGCTTTGGTTTGCTGTGTTTCACTGCGCATGCGTTTACCCACTTGCCCCGTCTACTCATGTCACACTTCCCCTCATCCTTTTTTTTTCTTCTTGCCCTTCTCGACCCAGCCTTCCGCTCTTCACCCTCACTCTTATCTCTCGGCCAACACCTCTCCACTTCCGATCCTCCCTTCATCCCTCTCCTCTAAATCTAGCACACTCCTTTATTTCTCATCCATTCTCTCACCTCTCATTTTTCTTGTCGTCTCCCCCATTCCCTTACCTTCCTATCCCCGTCCGCTCTTCCCAAACTCTCCTAACACTCTCTGTTTCCTCCATTTCCATCTAGATGCTCTCATCCAATCTGTTAATACATTCCCTTTTCTTCCGCTCTTCCCAGTCCTAACCATTTCCGTCTCAATCTACATTCTCTTTCTAACTCACCACCTATTCCAATCTCTCTCCCTCCTGCTAAGCCCCACAAACCGGCTCTTCAACCTCCTTCTATCTTCAAATAACTTCCATACTTTCTTCCCTGACTTCTGGTACAGTTCAAATGCCTTACTGTTTCATCTATCCATTAATATACCGCCCTGGTACACAAATTTTTTCAAACATACTTAATCTTAATACTTGCTGATGATAATGTCCCCCCTTTCCAATAATCTCTCGAGAGCTACATCAGAAGCTCTCACTTCCTCTCTCCTACTTATGTTCTATTCTCACCTCCTCAACTCCTCCCCCCTTACCCATAATCCAAAATTACATTCACAAATGCTAGGTTTTTGAGCTATGCAGAAACATCCCTCCTTCTTCCCTACTGCTTTACACTCTAATGGGGGTCTCCTCTCCTCCTTTCTCCTCCTCAAACACTAAACTACTTTCTTCTTATCCATGATTTAATTTAGCCCCTTTTACGTCCTCCGATTCTTCTCGATAACTCCCTCACCAATACCTCTAGTCTCCTTACCTGCGGTTCTTCGCCACTAGGAAAACGTCCTGCAAACAGAATTCAGTGTTCGACTTACTCCTTCTATGATTTCTCCATTGTCATCAATCTCCACCCTCTCGCTCCTCCTCCCATTCCTCTGCAACTACAACTCTTACTATAAACAATTTGAAGCCACGGGCGACATTACACATCCCCACTTCGTAGTTGTCATCTCTCATATTCTTCTCACCACCTCCCCAATAACATCTCCACTCTCCTCCTAACGACTCCATAACACACTTCTGACTATCTCAGTAAAAGGCCCTTAATACTTTCCTATATATTTTTACCCCTCATACTTCCTATTATTCCTCCACCCTCCACTCATATTTCAGCCCCCCCCTTCTCATCTTCATCATTGGCCTTTCTCTCTACAACTTAATACAAATACTCAATTCACTCTCTTCCTCTCTAATACTTATTCCACAAGGCCCATTCGTTTAGTGTAGACCCACTTGGTGCCCACCTTATCTTCCCTCTTTCCTGCCTCAATCGCTGCGCCTCGTTCTTCCCCCATGGTTTCTCCTCCCGTTTAAATTCCCTCACTCTCTCCAATCAGGATTATTCCCCCATATATACTTTTGATAGAACTTACAGACGATTAAAAGACATATTTACCTCCTTATAATTTCTTCACTTCCCATCCTTAATCGCGCTCTTTCCCCTAATTATTATCCGGGGTTTGCGAAAATCATCTCCTCCGCCATAGTTGTGGTTTAGCCTGTTCTTATCTATTGAGTGTTTGTCGTGCACCACTTCGCTCCTAACTATTATATTTCGAGGAACCTATCGCGTGGAGCTGGCCATTTTCGCTTTCCACCGTTCGCATGTATCTAACCCTTTTCTATTTTGAACATTTCTATTCTCATGCCATATCCAATTGCCAGAGCTCCTGGTCTGGCTTTCTCCTTCTCTTTTTTCGGCACTGTATCTCAAGCCCAGTTTATTTTTATCATCTCATTTTGTTATTTTTCATCCTCCCCTCTCCCTTTCTCTCCAATTATTCACTCCCCATTTCCCACTGTTCTGTGCATTAATTCTTTTTTTATCTTCTACCCTCTTCTTTCCACCCACTTCATTCAATAATTCACTAAAAATTTTATCTCCCTGCCTCCATCCTCTTTCCTTTTCAACTCTTATATTCCTCTCCTTCCTTATCCATACTTCTCCACATGTATTCCCATTATTCCATAAACAACACCACTGTCTTCCTATTAAAATATGGTGTTTTCTATTTTACTTCTTTTCTCATACATCTTTTGACTCCCGCGATTTTCAAGAGGTTATTTGATCCAGCGATGTTTTTCCTACACTCACCTTTCGGTGATCTTTTGCTCTTTCTCCTATCCGGCTCCTTTCTACGCCTCTTTTGCTTCCTTCTACCTAGCTCTGCTCGTCCATATGGGCGCTCCCAGGGCTGTTGCCTCTTCGTCTCCTACCTGTCTTCTCAAACCATTTTCACATAATTGCGCTTACTATTTCTTTGTCACCACCTCTCTTTACACCTCCTCCTCCACCATTCACTTCCTTTCCTCTGCTGCCCCCACCGTTTCACTCGCCACATACCCCTATCCAGCCTGCTTCATCATACACCCTTCTTTAATCTACATCCACTCCCCTCCACCTCCCCAATTCCCGTCCTCTCACGTCTCTCCACCTGTCCTCCATACCTCTTCCTAAACCGCCTCTCCTACACACATGTCCGTCCGTCTCAATTTAGTGGTTTTGTGTTCCACATCTTGATCTGACCCATCAATTTCTACTCTCACTTTTTCCTCTTTCCTTTTATCCCGAACGTTCACCTTCTCGTCCACCCTTATTCTAGTGCCGTGCTAACTTATGTGATTCCGATATATAACTATATAGCACATTCCCTCCCGCGCCCTCTGAATACATTATATTATCTAATAGTAAGTTCTGCCTCATCTCTACCTCATGTTACTACATCTACATATTCCAGTTTAAAGTTTCTAGGCAAAAAAGTTTCCCAGTTCTACCTAAAATGTTTGTCATAAGATTTTCACTTTTTATTTTGAATCAAAGTTATCCCCATACTCATTCTTCTTTTTTCTATACTATTCGTACAACTTCTAACAGATCTTTCCCATTAACATCCTCCTCTATCCCCTACTTACGCTCTTATAAGAAATGGCGTTGCTCCCGGCTTATTTGGTCTTTGTTATTTATGTTGTTTGGTGTTGCGTTACGGTTTTGGCTTCCATTCGTTCGTTGGTTGTCCGGTCCCATGTTCACCTTCCTTTACTGTTTTCTTCTCGCACTTTAACCATTTTCGATTTTTTTGGTTGCTTGGGTATTCGATTCTTTGTATGTGTGTGGAGATGGGATTGGGTGGTGTAGGAGTTTATTGTGGTTGTGTTTAGTTTTATTATGGTAGAGTTGTGGTGAGTCTCGCCGGGTGTGGGGGACTACTTCCTTTTTACCTGTGCCAAATACACTGATGAGATTTTTTGCATTGTGCTTGATTTGACTATATGAAGCCATATGTGTATTAACCTACATCCAATTAGGATATTGCTATTTGTATTAATAGTCTTATGTACATATGTACGATATTCCATGATCCGATCAGATTACGAAAATAAACTTGCATATATCAATTGTTGTTCTTTTTCTAAATTACAGAGTCTAAAGATATGATTGAACTTGTGTGTGTGTGTGTGATTTGTGTGGTACTGAGTGTTTGGCCGTCCATGTTCCGTTGCAGCGTATTTTTTTGCGTTTTTATTTAGTTTTATTGAGCTCACGAATGGTCTCCTTCAAGTCCATTTAAATGTGATGAATGTAAAAGATGTAATTTTAAACATCACTTATTGTTCTGATAAACAATGTGTTTGTCAATCTATTTTTCGTCTCTTTAATTTTCTTATCATTTATAACAGTATAATAAAATTACAAATATATTATTCTTGCTCATTAATTCTCTTTGCATTGGTAAACTAAAATAATCCCTCGTTCCCCTGTTTTTGGCACGCCACGTAGCTATTTTTTTTATTATTTTTTTTTTTCCTGTTCCCGCGTCTACATTTCTCAATTCTTGACACCCAATATTGTTTTATTGATTTTCGGTTGTAGCTCTTTTCGGTTACTTTTTTCACCTCTTATTCTGACTTTTAACACCGCCACTCAGACGCATCAACGCCTTTGGCTGAGCATTATATGTTACCTCTTTTATTCCTTCCTTTGTGTCTACCTCCGCTATCTTTGTGTCGAGTCCACTCCCTCCCCCGGCGCCTCACCTTCTTCCGTCTTCTAGATGCGCGCCACTCCATTGAGAGTACAAAATTTCTCAATTTTGCGATTCTACACTACGAACGTTTTTCCCAACCACCTCCGATTCTTCAATCTCCCAACTTCCAAATAACTTTCTTGCTTGGCTTCTACTCTTTCTCTCTTGCTGGCCTTTCCTCAGATCTCTTGGTGGCACTATCGCGGGGCATACCTCTCTAGAGTCAAAGAGCCCTCTACCAGCACCATTGCGCTCCACGCTCCGCGCCGAATTTGTGTCTTTATACCCTTTGTTTCTGGACGCTTGCCTCGTTGAGCCTCATAGAGTCCTCGACACGGGCGTCAGCCTGTGTCTGCACCACCTTACCTTACCTCCACCCTCTTTTCCCTCAATTAGGAGATCTTTAATTGTCTATCGCTTACCACCTTCTCCGTCCGCCCTTCTATCTCATCCGGTCACTCCCTGATGTCATAACCGTGAGTGATTTATACAAAGTCATCGTCCTTCTTTCGTTCAGTTTATTTGTGGTGTTACCGGATTTGTGTGCGCGTGGACTTTTTTTCCCTTTTTTTCGACTCGCCATCCCAACCCTTTCATTCAACGATCCTAGAACCACTGGCGCTCCCTCTTATCCGCGGCTTAACCCTTCACGTTCGTATACATCCGCGAACTCCTAATACCTCCATCCTCCCCATCTTATTCTCTCCCTTCTTCGAGTATTTATTGCCTTGAGAGTACCTCATCTCAGGGCTGCACGCTGTATGTGGAACTCCCCACGATCCGGTCGCTTCCCAACCTAAGGCCCCGCTACCACCCGCTGCCTGAAAACATCGTACCCACAATATAACACCAACAATATAAATGCGTAATGAATTGACTCACGTCTAGAAACCTCCTCGCCGGCGATTTTAATATTTAGCTTTCCTCTCCCCTTCTTCCTTACCCTCCCTGCCTCATCGCGCTCGCTTAAAATTCTACAACCGTTTAAAACTTATTTATGTCTTAATATAAGCTCTTACATTATATTTTCAATTCTTAGTAATGATTAGATTTTCTCTTTTAATCGAAGAATTCCCTTTTGGGTATATGAGATACTTATTATTCCTCTATATAAAAATAATACTTCATTGGAGTTTTAGTATCCTACTAATGTTATTTAAGAAGAAATGTCTTAAATCTATATTATTAGTTACATTATTTAGATCGTTTATATCTACAGATATATTAGAGACTTTAACGTTAATATCTAGATATAGGATTTATAGCTAATTATACTTTAAATTCTAACCAACGATGAATGTTACTAAAATACATATTATTGCATTCCAATTGAGCATGCTCATTGATACTCTTTTGAGGGGGAGAGGAGAGAGAGAGACTTATAATATATTATCGGATTAACCTGTAACTTCATGTACTATTTCTGGATGCTTAACTTACGACATCTGTTCGAAGGGATTTTTCAATAAACTTTCTATATTCTTTAAAAGCAATATTATCCAAATAACACAGTTTATTATTCTTGAATATACTTCAAAGAGGATTCAGTGTATAATATCCATCTCATCGAAACTGCTATAGAAATTATATTAATGTTTAAAAATGCCTAGCATTTACTAACCTTCCTCGATAAAAAAATATGGAATAATTTAGTGAAATATAGACCTTATGTCTATCAGGTCTGTTAAAATAAAGAGATATATTATGATTTAAAGGTATACATTCTTAACATAGATTACATATGTAGGTGAACACATTAAGAAAATGATAAACCACATTTATACTGTTTATTACTACTAAGATCACACTATACACAATTATCACCAAGGCTATTGGTACAATATATGAATCCAATAACTCCGTGCGATCAAGATTATACACTATTAGACCTTTATTATATTCTCCTTATACTCCACTACTCACTTATGAGTAATAAATATAATATTATATAGTATATATATTTATAATATTATTTTGAATATTTTTAATATATATTATTTATTTTATATATTTATCTAATATATATATTTATATATAATATTATATTATATATATATATATTATATTAATTATTAATTTTCATTATATTATATTATATTCTTTATTAATATATATATTATTATTTTATATATAGTAAACTGTTAGTATATTAATAAATTAAAGTTAATTTTAAATTTTAATTAGAAAATTTAAAAATACATTCTAATTTAATATTATTAATATATTATATATTTATTATTAATATTATATATAAAATACTTCTATATATAATTATAGAATCTATAATTTATATTAATATATTATAGAAATATATAGTAAATATATATATTGTGTATATTAATAATTATATATAGATATATATAATATATATATAATATATATATATAGAATATTATATATATATATTTATATTATTATAAAGTATATATAATAAATACATATATATAATTATTATAATAATAATATATTATATAGATATATATACTAGTTATATAATATATAAATATATATAATAAATAATATTATATATATATATTATAATATATATATATATATATATATTATATATATATGAATAGATAAAGTATATGATAATATAATAATTAGTATAATAATAATATATAATATATATAAAATATATATACTAATATATATATAATATATATCATATATATACTATATATTATAAGGAGGTGAAGTATCACTCTCGAAGCGATCAGATTACCTTCCATTGTGCATTTGGGGTTTAGGACTGTAGGATACATAATCTGACACTACCAGGGCCCATGTTGCCCACTGCGCTTATAATACATTCCATTACACTGGAGCAGAATCTCCGTATCGATATAAGAAGTAAAACTACTGCTAATTACAGACAACATTTTTTTTCATATATTCCGTGTGCTGTGGTGGGGAGAAAGAATTCCAGCATGGTACGTTTTGCGTGTTGTAGAAGGTGACTTAAAGAGCATTGGTAATTGTCTGTGGGAGTACTAGAATTCTAATGGTTAAATTTAAATTTGAGAAGGTCAATGTATTTTTGATTGCAACATGTGGTCCATCGAGGAGATCGTTGAGATTGTTACTTTCTGGGATAATCTTAATACTGCTTTTGGTTTGAACGGGGTGAGTAGGGGCTTCAGAGTGACTGTGTTGGGTGACTTGAATGGTTGGATAGGGAATCGAAAAAGAGATTATATAACAGGTGCCTTTGTAGTTTCGGGAAAAAATGAAAATGGTAAGAAGGGAATTGATATTTTTAAACAGAGAGGTATGTGTGTGCAATAATACATTCTTCGAGTAACAAGATTATTAATAAGTATACTATGTGGTGTAGGTGAGATTAGTAGCCATGTTGCTGTAACTTGAATTTTGGTGGTGAAGAAGGAAATGTTGAGACTATGTGATGATGTTCAAAATCAATATAGGGGGGGTTGTGGATGGAAATATCTTTATGTTACTTTATGCAAGATTAAGTTAGTCGTTGCATGGATGGTGAGGAAAGAGATAAGGAAGGAAGCGGGAAAAATTGAGAGTGAGAAGTAAGTAAGCAAGGTTATATAAGTTGCATTAGTGATACATTTGAAAATAACTCATTGAATGTGAACAAAAGAATGAACAAATCTGGACAAGGAAGGAACCTTTGTTAGTAAGTGGAAGAGAAAGTACTGTAAGTGGGTGTACTAATAGTAGAAGTTACGAATGTAATAGTGATTGGTAAGAAAGAAGACGTGCTCAAGCGGTTAAAAGAAAAGAGGCGTGTTGAATGGCAATGCCAATGGTGAGGTAACAAAAGAAAAGGTGTATGGAAATATATACGGAAAAATGAAAATTAAAAGTTTCATACGCAGGAGAAAAGAGGAATAATGAACTATTAATATGAGGAGAGTGAATGGGCGGACTAACAAGGGATAGAAAGCTCTTCTGGAGGAAAAATGAGTTAAGAATGAGAGTAAGAGGATCTTCATCGAAAATGAACAGATGGTACTGTTCGTGACTGATGAATATGAATGTGAGGAAGTGTGGAGTGAACACTTTGAAAATCCGCATAACATTGGCAATAATGAAAGGTGATAGTAAAGTGTGTGGTTTGAAGAATAGTTGAAGAACTGGTAAATCCGCAGTAGAGAATAGAATACTGGTGAAACAATCAAGAATGGGATGTGATATGTGAATGTCTGAATCCCAATAGTTTAAACCAAGCGTTTGTGGAGGCTTATATTAGTTCCGAAGGATTGAGAGAAACAGTAATAGTACTCTTATATAATAAGGTGTAAGGAGAAATAAGGGATGTTGAAACAATAGGGGAATAGTTTATTGAGTGTTGTAGGGAAGGTAAATGCTAGTAGTATTTTGGTTGAAAGAGTGCGTCGAGTAATTGAAGGATAGGCTAATTGGCAAAGAACAAGGCATTCCCCCAGAAATGGTTAGGGATGTGTAGATCAAATCTTCAAATTGATGAAGATGAGAAAAGAGAAGAGAATAAGATTGTATTTAATATTTTGTGTGCACTTGCAACAAGCGGAACAGGATAATGGAAGCTCTAGCAGGTGTTGGTGATATATGGTGGTGGTGGTAGTTTTGGATTTAATGAAAAGTATTCAAATGTGAATCGTGGGAGAAAATAAATGAAGTTGAAAAAATGGTTTAATATTAATAGTGGAGTGAGACAGGGATGTTATATTTCATTGGGTATTTAATTGAATACGGATGGGGTCATGAAAGAATTAGGGTAGGTGGTATTTGAAAGTGTTAGGCTGAGATTTGCTTGTTGTGTGGCGAATTAAAGAAAGTTGAGAGGATTAGCTGGAGGGTTGTCGGTTGTGTAAAGGAGGAGAAAGTAATGTAGGTAAGAGTAGGTGTGATAGCAGTAAATGTTGATACCGGTGTGAAATCATGTTGAATGAAAGCAATGAATATATCTAAGTATTAAATATTTATGCTATACTGTGGATGAAAGGAACGGTTGAATCCAGAGTGTATAGGAAAGTTGAGAATGGTTAGGAAAGGTGCTGGTGCATTTCAAATCTGGTATAATAAGGACAACGTCTAAGTGCGCTAGGGTTTTGATGAAGGTTATGGTTGTTACCAGTTTATTATACA
Source organism: Trachelipus rathkii (assembly GCA_015478945.1). NCBI lineage: Eukaryota > Metazoa > Arthropoda > Malacostraca > Isopoda > Trachelipodidae > Trachelipus > Trachelipus rathkii. Next base: position 12,520 of record JABUQX010069452.1, read on the forward strand.
GTAAGTGAAACTATGTGTGGAATAAGAGGCATAATCTAATGTACAATCTGTTCAGAGTGCACAATCTTAAGCGTGTGTAGGTTGAGAAGAATTGAATGAAATGAGAAATGAACGTGTTAGGAAATTTGTTGTGGTAAGAAAGGTAAATGAGAAGAAATAACGAGAGGTATTAGAGGTTGGCATAAGTGGAAAGGGTGGAATGATAATCGGTTGGTTAAGAGGAATAGTGGTGAGTGTGCTGAGAGTAGACAGACTGGGAGACCAAAGAAAGTGATGTGAGTCAGTAAAGAAATTGTCTGAAGAAAATGTAATGTGAGTTTGTAGAGGCGAAGAAGAAAGGTGCATAAAGGATGAATGGCTGGGTTTTGTGATGTAGGAGGTATGGGTTGTGAGCCTGGCAATGGTAGGCAACCTACATTGCAGAAATTCCATCGTGAAGTTAATAATTTCTTTGTGTAAATGGATTTATTTCCCAATAAAGTGTATGGGGATAGTAGGGGAGTATGGAATCTTACTCGAAGCGGTGTAAGAAACATAATATCGATGGATTCTTCCAACATGGATGGGAACCACTTGGAATGTGTCAAAACTAATAATAATGTTGTCTTGAGGTGAAGAGCGTTTCCTTGAGTGGAAGAGCGCCTTTGAAGTGTGGCAATATGGATGACCGAGTGGTTCTCTCTGGAATGGTGTCCCTCGAGGTAGGCAAAACGCATAACCGAGGTGATTTTCTGTAGCTTAGAAATGTTCATTCCAGGGTGAAAAAAAACAAAAACAATAAAAGAACATGTTTTTTTGGTTTATTTGATTTTTACTCTATTGTTGATTATTTAAATAAGTTGGGGAAAGATAAACCGTTTTGAAGAATCCTCCCTCGCCTAAAGTAATCTTTGGATCTAACTTCTTAAAATTTATTTACTTTAACATCTAATAGCGCAATTCAATTCAAAGAAAAAAATAATAAATTGTTATTAGTGCTTAATTATTATTAGCTTTTGATGTTATAATGTTTAAAAAATTAAATATTTTCTTCCGCTTGATTTACCATCTAAATGTATATGGTCTGAGGGTATTAGAATAGTTTCAACCAGAGTGCATTTGTTATACTTGTTTAATAGAGAAAAAGCAAAAAAAAAAAAACATAAAACCAAAAAAAAACGTTTATCTCTAGTTGGTTTGAGCACAAAAATAGAAACATTTGGTTTAACCAATTGGTGTTAAACCAAACAAATCTGGTTCATTCCATTTTAAACATCAAAATATTTTTTATTCAGGTGGTTTTTTTCTATTTTTAATATTAAAATTGTATTTGATTTTTTATTTTAAACATAAAAATACAAAGTTAAGTTTTCATATTTAAAATTAACAAGATTTAATTTAATTAAATAAAACTTTTAAAAAAAAATGTAATTACAAAAAATTCTTAGAATTCGATATCAAATATTTCTGAAATATTTTTTAATGAAGTAAATCAAATGCGAAATGATTTATAATTTAATATATATATATAATATAATAATATATATAATATATAGTCATAAACTATATCTTATAGTATATATAATATAATTATATATATTATATAAGTATATATATTAACTAATATAATATAAATAATATATAAATCCATAAAATATATACTATATATCTATATATATATATAATTATAATATACTAAATTATTATATAGATAATATAGAGTATTTTAATATCATATATATAAATATTAAATATAGAATATAAAAAAAAATAATAATTCTATTGTTTCTCTTATTAAATTTTTATTCAATATATATTATTAAATAAATTAGAATATTATTATAAATATAATTTTGATAATATAATAATAATAATATAATATAATATAATATAATAATAATAATAATAAAATAATTAAAAATATATAATAATACCCTAATTGAATAGTAAATAGTCTTATAAGCGCACAAGATAAATAAGTTTTGATTAAGCATTATACCTAACCTATGCGTAAAGAAATTTTTAAACAATATTTTTCATCGTGGTTGATAAGATTAGTATTTAAAATCAAAGAAAAGTTTTATGAAAAGAGATTTTAAATGTAACTTTATTGATATTAAAATATATATTAAATCTTAAATAAATGTTATATATTTTATAAGTAGAGCCGGAGATCTTGCGGAAATAAAAATATCTAATATATAGATATATAATTAATATATAATAACTATATACTATATTTATATATATATATATTATTAGGTATATAGTATAGTATATATATATTATATTATATTAAATATATATATATATAATATAATATATATATATATAATATAGATATATATAAATAATAGATATATTTATTAATATTATATATAGTATATATAATATATATATATAGTAATATAATATATATAATATATATATACCTATAATAATATATATATATAATATATATATATATATATATATATATATATATTTATCTACTATATATAT
>JABUQX010069452.1:30000-35946 GCA_015478945.1 Trachelipus rathkii
ATAGTATGGTTGCGGGTAGATCTATGTAAGGTGAGGGCAGAGTTGGGATTGTCTTGAAGTAGGTTATATTTGTGTTGGTAATTACGGCAGGTGAAATTATGTGTTTCTTCAATGTATATGCCGTTACAGTGTGGCACAAGGTATTTTGTAAACACATTGAAAAGTAAAGGTGTTGGTTTACAAAATACCTATGAATGATTAAAAAAAAGCACTTTCCAGAAGCAATGTGATGAAGAAATGATAAAAATAATGAATATCTAGAAATATGAATAAAATAAAATGATGCAAAAATTATTCAACTTACAAAAGTTTTTTTCTTTTTTCTTCAATGGTGAGCGAAGGTTTGCGAGACGACAAGCTTTTAGTTCAAATAATCTGACGATGCATCACTTCTTTAATGTTATACGAAGAATTTTGAAAGTAGGTGAAGCACCAAAATAAATGATAAATACTTCAAAGGTGACTGCAGTTGTGCTATTAAATCTTATAAAAGCATGAATTAGCCTGTTTTAGAAAACACTACTATTACTATTACTATTACTATTACTATTACTATTACTATTACTATTACTATTACTATTACTATTACTATTACTATTGCTGTACTTGGAGAACCTTAACTTTTAAAGCAAAAACGAAATATTTCATTTTTTTTATATTATTCCAATTAATATAAAAATTCCTTCTAAACACTACGGTGTGATTATTGTTTGGAAATTTTAAATAGTTTAGATACAGACGATTTTTAGGGAGGTGTCAAACTAAAATATTACAATTGCATGCTCGAAATTGAAATTCAAGGTATCAGGTTCCAGGTTCAAAAATATTTTATTTACAAATTCAACCCAGGCTCAGGCTCTTTCTTAACTATATAAATGGAGCCGCAGCCGCAGCCGCAGCCGCAGCCGCAGCCGCAGTCGGGGTAAAAAAAAAAAAAATTCATGAAATATTTTGGTGAAAAGAACTTGCCCTAAGCCGGAGCTGAATAATTTTGAAAGAATATATATATGATAATATATATTATATATATATATAATATATATATATAATAATATATATATATATAATTATATAGCTGATATAATTTTAAAGATATATATATATATATATATATATATATATATATATATGGGGATAATTAATATTCTTTATTTTCTGGAAAAAGAAATCAATTCTCAAAATGTTTATCTGTATTTTTCTATCAATTTATTTTTTCCTCACATTGGGTAAAAAAATTAAAAAAAAAAAAAATTCCCTGATATATGTTGATAAAGCTTAGTTTAATATCTTACATAAAGAGAGCTGAACATGCTGACGATGTTTCATTCAAGTTGAAAGAGTGTAGCGTTGTGTCAGTTAAGCTTTAATTGAAGTTCTACAAAATTTTTGAAGTCACCTGATTTAAAACGGTCCTACAAATTTTTGATTCCAGAGAAATTCAAAACTAAATGAATATATCTTTATTACCACACTAAATTCATGCACTTTCGTGAAAAAAAAAACAACAAAAAAAAAAAGCAAACACACATTGAAATATTCTTGAAAACTATTTTTTTTTTTTTTTTTTTTTTTTTTTTTTTTTTTTTTTTTTTTTTTTTTTTTCTCAGAAGAAGTCATAAGTCCAAAATTTCTATCTTCTCCTAATTTTGTAAATCCAAAGTTTCTGTCAAACAGCCTTCAAATTTGCTTTGTTTACAAAACTTAAAAGAGTTGTAGGCTAGATCAGATACGTTTAGACCCTACACTAATTACGATGAGAACTCAACAGTTTTATGTCATAGGTACTAGAATTCAATAATTTCGGATATGCCTAGCATATTTATAAAATTAAACCAGATTTTTTTTTTAAAGCTTCTACCATCATGTTGTTAATCATGTCAATTTATGGAAATTAATATACTATATATATAATACTACTATATATATATATATATATATATATATATATATATATATATATATATATATATATATATATATATATATATATATATATATATATATATATATATATATATATATATATATATATATATATATATATATATAGGCCAATTCCTAGATACGCAGGCAATGATATTTTTCGTACTTTTTTATAAACTTCTGACACCTTTGCAATACTATTTTACTTAAGCTAGGCTATGAATAGCGTGAGGCTTTTGATTTTGAGTTCGATTTTTTTTTGTAAAAAAGGCATTTCTATTACGCATTATTTTGCTTCGCTAATTTTTTTTTAAGGAAAATTCTTTCAGACGTATGAATTTATTAATTTAAATATTTATTACAATAATAATAATAATAATAATAATAATAATAATAATAATAATAATAATAATAATAATAATAATAATAATAATAATAATAATAATAATAATAATAATAATAATAATAATAATGCGATGTTATAGCCAAAAAAATTTAAAAATTCAACATATAAAGTAACTTCACAAATGTGTCAAAAAAGTACCATTAAAAGACACAACAGAAAACATTTCATCTAAACTTCTCCAGTAGAAAAATCAAGTCCACTTCTCAGAAAGGGTGTCCATAAGTCCGAAAAACTCTAAAGTAGGGGGCTTACAGCCATCCTGGAGGTTCAAAGGTAAGAGCGTCGGACTTTCCTCTCAGAGTCGCTTCGTTGGATTCTCTTTCCTTTGAAAGCTAAGAAGAAAACTATTCCCGTCGAGATCATTTCTTCAGGACTTAAGAGCTTTGTTAAAGACTTGTATATTGTTGCAACAATATACAAGTCTTGGCAAATTTGTACAAGCTGTACTGTTGCTAAAGACGTAAGTTTGACGAGTTTTTAATTTTGCGAAGTTCCCGTGAAATCGTACGAAATAATTTGCAATTTTGAGTTCGATTTTTTTGGAAAAAAAGGCATTTGTATTAGGCATTATTTTGCTTACTAATTTTAAATATTTAGTACAATAATAATAATAATAATAATAATAATAATATAATAATAATAATATAATAATAATAATAATAAATAATAATAATAAATGAATAATAATAATAAATGAATAATAATAATAATAATAATAATAGGACAAATCCTAGATACGCAGGCAATAATATTTTTCGTAATTTTTTATAAACTTTTGACACCTATTTTACTTAAGCTAGGCTATGAATAGCGTGAGGCTTTTGTTTATAATTAGGTCTTTTTACGTGTTATCATATACTATGGTGTTATTTTGCAGTTATTAAAATGTCTTTGCATGTGTGCATGTATGATGGGTCAGATTTTTTTAATGCTCACAGTATGTAGCTAGAGAACGGCAGATCCCTAACAGTAAAACAAAAAAAATATATTTGGAATAAAACAAAAATAAAAAAAATAGATTTAATTTTTTTTTTTTTTTTTTTTTTTTTTTTTTTTTTTTTTTTTGAAGTAAAAATTTTTTTTTTTTAACTAAAGGAATACCCTAGGGTAAACCGCAAAGATGGCAGGAGTCCGGGGTCTCTCGGTCTACCGGTGGGGACGACGGGGGGGACTAAAATTCCCCCCCTTCCCGGGATGGTCTTCCGGACCCCCGCCTCTTTGTGTCTTTGGTGTCCGCGGGGTTCCTCCGACATCCCCTCCGGGGTAAATGAAACGGTCACCCCCCTCTGTCCCCCAATCGGCTCGAGCCCTAGAAACTTAAAATTTTAAAAAAAAAAAAAAAAAAAATTTCACAAAATTTAGGGGGCTCGAGCCGACGGGGGACAGAGGGGGGGACGTTTCATACCCCGGAGGGGATGGTCGGAGGAACCCCAGAGAACCCAAATACCAAAGAGCGGGGGGTTCCGGAGAACATCCCCGGAGGGGGGGATTAGTCCCCGTCGTCCACCGGGAGGCCGAGAGACCCGACTCTTTGCATCTTTGTGCTTTAACCCTAAGATATTCATTTTAATTAAAAAAAAAAAATTTTTAATAAAAAAAAAAAAAAAAAAAAAAAAAAAAAAAGTTAAATCCCATCCTTAGAATTTTCGGCTGATTCCAAATATATAATTTGTTTTACTGTAGGATCTGCCGTTCTCTAGCTACATACTGTGAGCATTAAAAAAATCTACCATATAATATATATATATAATAATATATATATAATATATACATTTTTTATTTATATAATTATATAGTTTATATATATATAATATATATATATATATAAATATTATATATATATATATAATATATATATATATATATATATATATATATATATATATATATATATATATATATATATATATATATAGATTATATTATATTATATATTATATATAATATATAATATATAATATATATATATATATATATATATTATATTATTATATATATTATATTATATATATATATATTATATATATATAATATATATATATATATATATATATATATATATATATATATATATATATATATATAATATTTCAATTACTTTCAAAATCAAAAAAATCAATAATAATGAAATAACAATCTAAATATATAAAAAAGGCTCTAGTAATGAAAGATGTGTGCTTACATTTATTCGTTCAAGTCCACTATGATCTGGATAGTCATAGGCTGAGGACAATTGCCCCCTATCTACTTATGTTCATATGATAAAAATATCGGTCGCTTGCATAATAAATTATATAGCCGAAGAGAGAGAAGCGGAGACGCGAAATTAAAAACAACCAAACTTTTTTAACTCGTTACTAACGCTACAGTTTCTACAAATTTGCCAGTCCTTTAACATTTTAGCTCTTAAGCTCCTGAAGAAATTGATCTCGACGGGAATAGTTTCTTCTTGCTTTCAAGGAAAGAATCCACGAAGCGACTCGAAGAGGAAAGTCCGCACGCTCTTACCTTTGAACTCCAGGATGGCTGTAAGGCCCCCTCTTTTAGAGTTTTTCGACTTATGGACACCCTTTCTGAGAAGTGGACTTGATTTTTCTACTGGAGAAGTTTAGATGAAATGTTTTCTGTTGTGTCTTTTAATGGAACTTTTTTGACACATTTGTGAAGTTACTTTATATGTTGAATTTTTAATTTTTTTTTGGCTATAACATCGCTTTATTATATTGTGGAATTTTTTACAAAATATTCATAATAATAATAATAATAATAATAATAATAATAATAATAATAATAATAATAATAATAATAATAATAATAATAATAATAATAATAATTATTATAATATCATAATTCATATTAATAATATTAATAATAATACAATAAAATATAATATAATAATAATAATAATAATAATAATAATAATAATAATAATAATAATAATAATAATAATAATAATAATAATAATAATAATAATAATAATATTATTATTAATATTAATATTAAATAATATTAATATTAACATTAATATTAATTTTATATTAAAATGATATTAAATATTAATACTAATATTTATTATTATTTTTATATTATTATTATTTTTATATTATTATTATTATTATTATTATTATTATTATTATTATTATTATTATTATTATTATTATTATTATTATTAATATTAAATAATAATATTATTTAATATTATATTAATAATAATAATAATAATAATAATAATAATAATAATAATAATAATAATTAATAATATAATAATAATAATAATAATAATAATAATAATAATAATAATAATAATAATAATAATAATAATAATAATAATAATAATAACTACAACTACAATCACAATTATAATTACAATCACAATTACAACTTCAATTATAATCAGTCATTAAAATAATAATACATATATATAATAATAATAAATAATAATAATAATCAATAATAATAATAATAATAATAATTAATAATAATAATAATAATAATAATAATATAATAATATAATAATATAATAAATAATATAATAATATAATAATACCATTACTATTTTATAATATAATAATAATAATAATATAATAATAATATAATAATAATATTTAGCTGAGGTT
>JABUQX010069453.1:0-2500 GCA_015478945.1 Trachelipus rathkii
AATTAGAAATATTTATTATTACCTAATTATCTCTCTAATCAAAAATAAAAGTGTATAAAATAATCATCGTATGAAATTATCCTGAGAAATGTTATCTCAGTCAACAGCATACTTTGCTCATACCTTATAGATAATATAATTCATCTGCTCGCCATGATTTAACGGATATCTCAAAGTGAGTATAGGCAAGATTAAAAAAACTGCATACCCTCTAGTATTATTAAATGCAAGAAGAAGGGCGTGAAACAATGATAAGAATGACTTTGTAATTCCACTATATTAATTAATTATCAAGTCTACTTAACTATATATACTATATATTGACATGATTGACTCTGGTGACAGGTTAAATTTAACAACGGACTCTGATCAATAGATTTCTCTCATCATACTACTTTCAAAGACCTTATCTAATGATAATTAGATTATTCTATACTTTAGAGGTAAATAAATTAACAATAACCACTTTGATCTTCCTTATTCGATCATCAGTTGTCATACATATACCCAAAGGGTTGATACTGAGCATAAATTATAGATTACTACTACATAAGGCTATTCAGGAAGGACTAGGATTTGGATTTATATTAAAACCGCATTCATATATAAATTGAATGATATGTCATTTAGAATTTAATATAACTATGTATACTCTAATAACTTCCTCAGTTCTAAATACAATGGAAATCATTCAGTTACAGAGTTAAGAACACCATTGTAATAATAAATGTAAAATGCTAGTACTTGATTTTAGTATACAATATTAAATTAATATGCAGTATCCAACTATAAATATTAAATATAAAAGTCAGTATTTGTATTTTTAATATTTAATATATTGAGTATGAATAATTATGTAATTAGTGTCCTATGTCAATATTTCCTATTCATTTGTAGAAGGGAGTGGCCCTTCAAAGGGCAGGGTGAATTGTAATAACCAATTACAATAATTTTAATTTATTGACACTTTTCTGATAACCAAACTAATTTATTACATATAATATATTAGGATATAAATATGGAAAAAAATATAAATTAAGTATATATTTATATTTTCTAATTCATAGTAATTAAGGGAGGGATTATGCGAAGGGTAGGTGGGGTTTGCAAATACACCAAATATTTTACGCTATATCACTGTTTCTGTTATAAATTATGTGCAAAGGGGCGTGGAATACGGTTTTCTAAATTTTCACCCCTAATATATATATATATATATATATATTAATAATATATATATATATATATATATATATATATTATATAATATTATAATATAATAATATATATATATATATAATATATATAAATATATATATTATATATTCAAAGGGCTCGAGTTGGGGGGAACGGGCTGGGAACGGCGGTTTTGGTACCTCTCAGACCAGAAATCCGCAAAATTTTAATAATAATAATAATAATATAATAATAATAAAATAATATAATAATAATAATAATAATAATAATAATAATAATAATAATAATAATAATAATAATAATAATACTTTTTTAAAATAATTCCACAATATAATAAAGCGATGTTATAGCCAAAAAGATTTAAAATTCAACACATAAAGCAGGGCTGCGGAGTCGGAGTCGGAGTCGTGGAGTCGGAGTCGTGGAGTCGGAGTCGTGCAATTTTCCCGGAGTCGGAGTCGGAGTCGGAGTCGGAGTCGAAAACTCTGTTCAAGTGGAGTCGAGTCGGAGTCGGAGTCGAAGATCCTGTGTAATTTGGAGTCGGAGTCGAGTCGGAGTCGGAGTCGAAGATTCCTGTGTAAGTGGAGTCGGAGTCGAAAATTTAGAGAACTATTATTATTATTATTATTATTATTATGTATTATTATAATTATTAATTATTATTATTATTATTATTATTATTATTATTAATTATTATTATTATTAATTATTATTATTATTATTATTATTATTAATTATTATTATTATTTATGTATTATTATTATTATTATTATTATTATTATTATTATTATTATTATTATTATTATTATTATTATTATTATTATTATTATTATTATTATTATTATTATTAATTATTATTATTATAAAGTTTTTTGATTTTATTTTCAATGAATTTCTAAATATTTTTTTGTTCAATATTTAATTTCCTTAAAATAATCTTTGAAATAATTACATTTTATAGCCTTTATTATATATTTACATAGATTTCCCGACGTGTTTCGTCTCTATACTTGAGACATCTTCAGAGGATTATTTTCTTTGTAAGCGAAATGATCTTTAAATTGATATTAATCAAGTAGAATCATATGATATTGAGGTCTGACTGATAGTTTATATAAATTTTACATCAATTGTCGGTCCGTGATTTTTGATGTATAACTCTTCCTCATTTTTATTTCTGGACATCCACGATCCGTAATAATATTGGGAGTGGTTTAGAAATATTACTAATAGTATGATTGACACATGTGGCCGTATTTAATGTTTCAAAGATTTTGCTGGGAACTGTAGAGGTTGATAATGC
>JABUQX010069454.1:0-30195 GCA_015478945.1 Trachelipus rathkii
AAAAGAAGAGAAGAATAAGACAAAGAATTTTGATGGTGATGAGATAGTATTTTCGTCAGAAAGGCTTAGTTTTACGAGGGGTAGAAAGACAATAACATTGATTCACAATGACTAATATCCTCATAAAACAATATACGAGATTAGGAGATCCTAAGCATAGTTATCAATATAGATATAAGTAGAGACTATAATATCTGATATTGACATTATATAGCTAATAATTATAGTAGCAGATAGATAGTAGGTAATAATATAGTAATAAAGACTAATAATGCTAAGAAGAATTATAGTAGGTCATAGTTAGTACTATTATTAGTTGAATAACTAGTCTCATTACATATAAAGGGTCGTACACTCGAATTAATATAACCAGATATCAGATATAAGGTGAAAGAATAAAAGAGTAGCTTATAAGCATTTTTGTTGAGACATCGAAATCATTTATTTTGCCATACAACGTCAATTTGGCGATCATATTATTATATTTATCTCAAAATATATTTATTATTATTATTTCATGTATTATTTATTGTATAAATTATTCACTCGATTAATATGATATTATATATTTTCATTATATATTGGAACATCATCATAGCATTTTTAGACTTGAGTACATTAAATCTGCAGCGAAGGCAGCGCAATGATAGAACACCCATTTTTCAAAGCATAAAAAACTATATTTTTTATAGGTATAATTAATAACATCTGGTAAGAAAAAATACTATAAGTAAAGAATACAGTCATGCGCATGCAAGCAGCGGTGGCATAAAGAAAGGGTAACAGAGGACCATAGTACCCATACAACATCCCACCAGAGGTAAGAATTAAAGTAGACGTTTAGTTCTCCTGATATACAGCCGTGGACTCACTAGCCTCCTTGGGGTGATCTGACACGTCGGAGGTCTACCAGAGATGTGTAAAAGCAAGTTGATTGTGATTGTAGTGTGGCCGCTTGTAAGCTAATTCCTTCGAATGCTTCTGGTACGTGTAACTCACATTGTTAGGGTATCGCGGTCTCCAGGAATTCTCCGTTGTCTGAGGTCCTCGGTTTGTCTCGCACCGGTCTACCTCTCCGACCTAACTCAGCTCTCAGAAACGCTAGCTTCAGCATGATAGACAAATGAAAATCCACTTTTGTGGTTAAGCCCCTCAGTCTTGGCCTTACCATGAGATGGACATCTATTACCACTGATGTGTGACTCACTTTTGGGGGAGGCGACCAACTGAGTACAGACCGTGAGTGCCTGTGAATGTAAGACACTTCGATAGAGTTTATGAGTTTCTACACGTGTCATCGTTGAAGGTTATGCCGAGTGAGGCGTCCGAGACGCGACCATTACTGTGAAAGCAGAGGCCGATGTACGAGCGTGGAAGTTGACGGTGTCAGGGTCGGATTGTTCAAAACTTTCATCTTATATCACCAAATAGCTTAAGAAAAGATGAAGTTGCATAAGATAAGATATGCTCATAATACCTTATACGTAGTGTAAGCAACACACTTCTCACACACACATACAATCGTGTTTCATCCACTCTCTTCTTTCTTTCTCTCATCATAGATATAATTGTAAAATACAATTATAAAACCTATTAAGAACCAAATACTTTACTTGTAGATATATATGAATATAAGTGATATTAATATCTATAAATTATATATGACCTCTTCATATATAGTTGGTATATACAAGCCATACTAAAAATCTCTACAATCAATAAACTATTATAATATAACCATGACTATATATACACTACTCAATATAAATAATAAGTATTGTAATATTAGATATCTATAGAGATAATATGATCTATTCCAATTCATAGAGCAACGACGGGATTTTATCAGATTTATAGAAGTGAGTTTTGTCACGATAATAATTAGAACACATGATTGATAGTATACATATATAGCATGGCAAGTTATATAGTACCTTTATACGATTTACACTATGATAACTACGGAATCGAATATATGTGTAGGCTTCAAAATTACCGTATATAAAAAGACTTAGGTAATATCTAATATATCCACAAAGATAAGAACGAAATAGTATAAAGAATCACTATGTAGTAAAGAATCATGCTTACGTCAAGAATATTTATTGGGTAATTATATATATATTTAATATTATTGGTAAGTAAAAATATAAATTACTACTCGAATCAACATAATTATATAGTATGATGAATATAAAAAAATATTATAAAAATATATAATATATGATATGATATATAAATTATTATCTAATTCAATAACTACCTATATAAAGACGATTATACAATGAGACTGCTGGCTACCTAATAAGAATACAATTTCTAGACAGGTAAAGGTTATAAGAACATGACAAGAATAACTCTTAAATTTTAGAGGTAAGGGTGAAATAATTTGGATTTAAAATACTAAAATCAAAATATATATTTTACAAAATGTTATTTAAAATGAACATGCCAAAAAAAAATGTATATTTATAATACGTTAGTTAAATCCATTTTATAAATTATTATATAATATTAATATATTAATATAATTTATATTAATATATATTATTATATATATAATATATATATAATATATACTAAATATTAATTAATATATACTACTATATATAAATATTATAATATATATTATTAATATATTATATTAATATATTTTATAAATATATATATATAATTATAATATAGTACAAGTGAGGAATGACACTATATATGTATACCTTTTGAACAAAGTTAAAGGTGAGTAAACTGACCGGTAAGAGTGGTAACTGAACAGGAGTTGAGCTGTAAAACTTATAAGTGAATTTGTTTATCTAGAGTGTTGTGGAAGTGTAATATTAAGCTGGATATTAACTGGATTCCTGTGTCGAGATATAAAGAGTGCTGACGAGTTGAGACTTGAAGGGTCGTATATATTATATAATGGTTGAAAGAGAAGAGTTAAAGTGAGTGCTTTATCGTGAGTAGTGACGGTAGAGATCGTCCTAAATCTAAATTTTTTATTTGAAATAGCAATATGGAGTTGAGGAAGAAGGTAACCAATTTGTATATCTAGAGGGATTTAAATGGATGTCACACAATGTAGAGTAGAGATTTATGATAGGGGTGTATAGAAAAAAAGGTGAAATATAGGTATGTCTATTTTGGCAGGTTTATAAAAAATTATTAAATATCGTGTGTTGGTAGGAAGATTTCTGTAAATAGTGATACTATTTAAAAATTGAATGTCTTAGATTGTAGAGCATAGTGTTAGAATATATAGAATGGAAGTGAAAGATAGCTGAATGTGTTTAATTCAAGATTAAACATAGTTTAGTGATGAATCATATATAGGGTATTGTTGTTTAATATGATATATCCTCCATTGAACAGAATTTGTTATATGTGACTGGATAAGTGATGTAGAAATTGATGGTGAGTTGTAGGAAATATATATATAATATAATTTAATATATATATATTATTAATATATATAGTTATTTATAATATATTATTAATTATATATATATATTATATTATATATATATTAATATATATAACTTTATAAATATTAAATAATTTAATAATTAAATATAGTATATATAATATATATATATAATATATATATCATATATATACATATAATATCATAATAATAAATTACTCAATAAATATTAATACACAAATATAATAAATAATTAATAATATATTAATAATATATATATAATATATAATATATTATAATATATATATATATATATATATATTATATATATATATTAATTATATATATATATATATATTATATATATTAATTAATCAAATAATTTTACAACTCACCTCAATTTATACATTCAATTCATCATATATTATTATAGTATATATAATAATATAATTATTAAATATATATCAAATAAATTATATATTAATTATATATATGTATATATTATATATAATAATATATATTAATATATTATATTAACATATTATAATATAATATTTATATATATATTTAATATATAATATATTATATTATGTTATTATACTGTTTTAATTAGTTTAATATGGTATAATGGCATTAGGAAAATTAAATTATCAATGTATTATACTATTATATTGATTATTGTTAATATATTTATGTTTACTGTTATATTATATTATTATAACGTTATTATGGATAATTTATATCATGTATTATTTTGGTATTAATTTACTATGTATTTATGTATGATTTAAATTGTATTTGATACTGTTTAATGTATCTGTTAAGTTATTTCATTGATGTTTCAAGGACAAATTTTAAAACAGTCTTTTTGAATAAATAAGTGACTAGATAATGAGTGTGCAACTAGATTTATAATAAAAGGCGATATTTCATGTGATAGTTATATAACTATGTATATATATAATATATATATATTAGCTAATGCTCATAGATTAATATTATAATAACTCACTCACATACGTAGACGTCTGGGATCATATATATCTTTTATCTCGGATGACTTCATTAAGTATCTACGAACTTACGAAAAATATGGGTAAAACTTTTGCATCCAGAACGTCAGTCATACGGACAGTAAATACTATTTAAAGCCATTAATGTAATATGTTGTACATTATATTTCCTACAACCTACGTTCAATAAAAATTGGTCCCGAACAAAATCATTAATGTCAAGTGGAAAATGTTGAACAAAGCTTTGCCTTTGATAGCAACAAAGTTTTTCTTTCTCAATAAATATTGAATTGAGACACATGAAGAATTTTGCTAACAAGAAAGATAACCCATCATACATGTCTGTGCATAACTGAGGATATCAGCACCGGGTTGCAATGTTACTTCAAAAAAAGATACACTATCTGTGGATAGGTGCGATCCTATATCTCTGTTATTTGAGGTCCAAACATTTGTACCCATGATAATCTTACTCATTAGCTTAGGTTAATACCAACCGAACATAGCGTAGCCATACGAAAACCTTAGGATCCCTTATACTTGTTTCGATTGTTAGGTGTAAATTAATTAGTTTGTTAGAGAAGAGACAGAGCGAGAGAGCAGAGAGAGACAGAGAGCGAGAGAGGAGAGAGAGAGAGAGAGAGGAGAGAGAGAGAGAGAGAGACACACACATCAGCATATATATTATATATATAATAATAAGTTTATATATATATATATATATATATATTATAAATAGTATATATATATTTATATATATATATATCATTGATCTGCAGCCTGAAGCACTAAGATTTTGTCTAAGATAGAAGGAGTATGACACGAAGCGAGATATTTGAAAATGGAAGCTCAATGGAGTAACTCAAGCTTTCAAATTGATTTCCTTTTACTAGTTTATCCCTATTTTGCCAAGAGGAAAAAAAATTTAAAAATTATTTTATTTTTTTTATATATATAAGCCTATCTCTGTAAGAATAATGTAGGGAAATATATAACATCAATGTGTACTTATAAATAATATTAATGACATCTATTTTCATCTAGTTCTGTTCGTCGAATTAAATGAAAATGAGAAGTAGTTTCAAGGATATAGTTGAACAATGTTTTTAAAAAGAAACTATTAAAATTACAGGTTTATAATTGTCTCATTTCACTGTATCTTTAAACGTTCCTATATTTCTTTCACTTTGTTTGATGCATGAATATTCGTTCTAGTTATATATTACCTATAAATATTGTTACTAGTTAAAGACTACATTCATTAGGAACAATTTGCAATGATTTCCCATGTTGATTAACAAGGGGAAAATGGTTTGAAGGATCATAGTGCTTTGCACTCGTCTCTGAAATACAATATTGCTTTGTTTGCGGATTTATGCTAATGCAAATTTTCTGCCCCTCTTCAGAACACTTTTATATGTATTAAATGTTTAATTGCTAAAATATTCACTATATTTTACAACATTAAAACGTAAATACTGCTTTTTTTAATTACATTTCTCGTAAGTAACTGCACACAGTTTTAACATGCTGCTTCATTCTTTCATCTTCTTTAAATTAAACCTTTTTCATGCACCTGAAACGTTGAATACCGGAAACCTCTAATCATTAAACAGATAATATTTTTAATTAATCTTTTAATAAAATGATGTAATCTCTTGATTTGTTTTTCAATTTGAAATCCATTCCATATAGTGCGGAGAGGAAACCAGTTTGCGATGCTATTTTAATTGGCCACAAAGATTTTTGCGGGCAAAACATTTGAACGGTCAATTTCTATACGTAACTGTTGCCTCTATTCCGAATATGAACTCCGGTTTCCTAATTGGCTCTGGTTAATGAGAAAACAGGGTGGTCCACAAAAATACATTATAACAACAAATTTTATGTTAGGTTGTAGAGTGTGACAACTAAAAAAAACCACCGAGAAATATATATCAAATTGGTTAATGAGTAGTAAATAAAATGCTAATCAAGGTCAAAACATTCAATTCAGTACAATGAAAATCACAATTAATGCATTCACAAATTCCGCTTCTATAATGATTTGTCTTCTGTGTGCCAGAATGTGGACAAATCACGTTGAAAGGCTCCAACACATAGTTGCATCATGCTGCTGTGATCCCATCTTCCACTTGGTATTTCGAATACCATCACCTTGAACCTATATATCGTGTAGAAACACAACTCTACCACTTGATTCCTGTCACTTAACATCCTAGAGATCGCGCGGTGGAGAAATACGATTCGTTAATCAGTGTCCGACCTCGCTCAAGCTATTTGCATCGGCTGTTTTATGTTTCATATTGCATTCAAATTTTTTGAAGTCCTGAAGAGCATTTTCTGGATGAGTCTTTCTACATAATTATGCAGATTTCATGGTTGCCCATGACAATTGCACGTTCCTGAACTAACCAGAGAACTAAGTTCCAGGCCAGACCATGCCTCAATATCAGTCCATCCGGAAATTTATGAAATTGGTCCTCCTTGGAAATGATTTTGGCAAATATATGAAAGGGCCGCTAAAGCATTCCAGCTTTGAGTTTCCTTACCATACTCAACCTGAAAAAATTCTGGCATAATTTTGAAACAGTTCATCCATCTTTGTCCTAGGGCCCTAACAAAGTTTGCGTTCAATCAGTCCTAGTTTGATGTGGAGTGGTGGGAATATAATTTTTCCCCTGTCAAGCAGTGGTTCGTTAATGATATTGATGCACCTACAGTCATATTTTCCCTAACAGGCCATACAACTTTTTCCCAGTGGTCTTCTTTTAGCCCAACTATCCACAAGCATAATAGAAACAAGGGTACTTAATATATCCGCTGTTGCTGCCCCAAAGTATGTTGATATTCTTCAAATCAACGCATGATAGACACTGGTGTTCATCATGAGCTCACTCGTTCTAAGAATCTGTTACTGAAAGATCCAAAGTTCTCTGCTATATAATATTGTATCATATAGTTTCGGGGTCTCGTCCTTCGAGTTTTTGAGTTTGCAGTGACCTACACTGGAACGTTGTATAGACTATGATATGTTCAAAAACACACTTCAAGCTTCTCGTTGAACTATGCATAAAACAATCGCAAATTTTCTGGTCGGTATTTAGGTAACCCCATTTGGAGTAGAGTCCAGGGATGTTCCTACAGTATTCTAGGTCTAGTTCTTCTTCTTCAATGAAATATGGAAGAAGTCACCTGGTCAAGTGTGGTGCTTCTCGAGTGAAGTAGATTTTTATCCGAGTTCTTATGGAGGACCCTTATAGGTTGAATGTTGAATTACGATACCTTGAGACACGTTCTTATTCACTTAGTCTACGATGCTAAAAGCTCAGAATATGCTTGGAACGGCTACATGAAGCACATCTATTGAGGAGAAAAAACATACGTTCTATCCAGCTATTTATCTCCTTCACCTGGGAAAACTGTTTGCTGTGCGCGTAGGTGCACACAGTGGATTGCCCTCTCCTCACAATCACTACCCTATCTGCACTGTGCCACACCAAAATCCTGGATATCTTCCTTCATCAGACAATGCTAGGTTTGGGAGTGTAGGAACACTGGGCTGGGGAACACTCGTCGGAGTGGTGGTACACGGTCGCCTTGCTGATTTCCAATCGGATCTTTCAAATTTAACGTTTCTTGTCGAGCGACTCGATTGATTCTTTCCTACATTAACAAAAAACAAAATAAACAGTCACTGTGTTTGGGAGTAGTAGTTCAATCATACGCCATAACCTAATCGAGGTAACTTTCCTGCATTGCCTATACCACATATCACTTTAAACGTCATATGGTAGTGTGTTGTCGGAGTTTGTGTGGTATATCTCTCGTGAGTACTTAGGATCATGAGAAGTTATATCTCACAAACACACAAACACCAAACCAACAACAGTGAGGAGTGTAATGCTCACTGGTGATGATGGTGAGCGGTTGGGGTTGTAGAGTTGACTACGGCCATGTTCCGTTCCAGATCGGCAGCGCGTGCTTGTAGCTGTTCGTTGTTCTGTTCGTTGCAGTATTTTTCTGTGGTATGTGGTTGTCGGTTTTATCGAGTGAATGTGTTGCTGGGGATGACTAGCTAATTCTGAAGTTACATATGTGCTATTTGCTTGAGAATGTTAGATGCGGATGGAATAGGAGGTTTGTGTGTATTTAGGTAGGGACTTAAGTGTTTTGGTGACGTCGGTGGGTATGTAAATTGAGTTGGGCTAACTCGTCTGAGTGTGATTGAGTAATCGATCAGTATTACTGCATGTCATTTATGCTTACTTCGTGTTATTGTTGTGTGTTAATTGTGAGGTGAGAGGGAATTAGTGATTGAGATGTAGTGTGCTTTTTTACGATGCGGATACCTGAATATTAGGCTTAGCATGGTGTGTTGTGTGGGGCATTATTAGTGGCTTTTTATTGCATGGATGTTTTGAGTATAGTGGTGGGATAGTGAGGTTAGTGGTGTGATGCATGTGTGGTTAGTTGTTGCTGTGTGAATTGGATTTATGGTAGATAGTGGTTTATGAGTTTCGTGGTGTGGGAGGTATTGATCTTTGATAGGTTGTTGATCACTCTCAGATGACAGATTATGTTAGTTGTGGTATTGCGATATGATAATATTTGATCGTATGTTGAAGTTGTATCATCTTTCTTGTCTAGTGGGAGACTATCGAGTTGTAGGATTGTGTGACACGGAGCTGTGTGAATTGTGTGGTGGTGTGGCGGCAGAGTGATAGGGATAGATATAGTGATTTCTGTATATGTATGAGGTGTTATTGTTTGTTTAGAGGGTGCGAGTGATGGGGTCGTTGGTTACTGTGATTGTGTGTATTGTCTAGTCATAGGTAGGAGATAGGTATGCGTGTGATTATGTGGTTCGATTATATATATAGTTAGCTCTTGATTTGTGGGTCGATTCTGCGTTTGTCGTGTGTAGGTTATTAGTGTTATTGAGAATGCATGATAGTATTCCAGATGTTATTTGTGTATATAGATGTCTGTGTTGCCTGCAGGTATCGCTGCTTTATAGATGGGCTTCCAGAGAGGCTCATTAACTGATGTAGTTATCAGATTTATCAGTCTATGTATACGATGGTGTAGTAGGTTCGCTGAAGGTGATGTATGTGTGTTTTGATTGTGTTTGTGTATGAGTGATGATTCTTGTTAGATTGTCGATTAAGATTGACCGCTTTTGGTCTGCTGATCGTATTGATTGTTTTGTGAGTGTGTAGGTGCAGTTTTTATGAAGATATTAATGTGTGATATATAAGATGGTGATAGAAAGGATGGTGTGTTCTGCGTCTCAGTGAGTGGAATCACTGCGGCTCGGATTTTATTCTGTTGGATGTGGTTGTAAATGTGATGTGTTATGTAGGTGGTGATTCTTTGTTATAGGGAATGTGAATAGGTGATGAGAAAAGGGCTCTGTTGATTTTGTGGATGGGTAACTTTGTAGGGATAGTAATTTGCTGGGTATTCTAATGATTAATGTGAGAATAGATTGATAAAGTGCGTAAGAGTAACTATATGGCTACACAGTAAAGCTCCCTCTGTATTGTATAGTAATTGAGAATTGATCTATAATGCTAATGGTAATTTTGCTGAGTATTCCTTTGTGATCCTTGTTAGCGTTAAGATGTTGTGTATTTGATGGTCAGAGTTGTTGTTGAGATTCTAATATGAGCTCTTGTATCGTCGTATGTAGTTGTATTTGGATGTACGTGTATAGGTAGAAGTTTATGTGATTGCATCTGGTTGGCATGTTGAATTTCAGATAGTGATGGAGAGTTATGTGGTACTCGGGGTTAGGGTGATAAGTTATGTATCATCGGGTGAGTGAAGGGCATTGAAACATATTGTCGTATTATGCGCAGTGTTCGTTTGTGGTTGATCGTCAGTCGCTGTGTAATATAAGATATTCAAGACTTAGAGCCATCTGTGGGAAAACTAATGTCAATTTTCTTGAAATCAGCTACAACCCGATTTTTCACTATAAAATATTTAATAAAATATCATTGAGCAAAAAATAAATTTTTTTTTTGTTGGCCAGCTGTTGATTTTTTTGCGGAGACTGCCAATTCGACAACTTGTTTGCATAAAACAAAATTGCTTTATTATATTATATATATCTATTATATAAGTATATATAATATATATATATATATAATATATTATTGTATATATAAATATATAGAATATATATACGTATGTATAAGCAAAGTGGCCGGGGCCTTGAGAAAAAAAAATAGAATATTCTATATATATATATATATATAAGTATATATATCATAATTATAGTAATAGTAAGTCAATGATATTATATATAATATATTATTATATATTTATATATATATATATGATATATATAAAATAAAATATATATAATATTATATATATATATATATATATAATAACTTTATTATGTAGATGATTTATATAATATATTATATATTATATAATAATTTATAGTATATTCTATTATATATATAATATATATATATTATATTATATATATATAGTGTATATATCATATATACGAGATAAGCGAATATATAAAATTAAAATTTTGCTCATTTTCACACGTCATCAATCCTAGCTTGAGGTCTAATTGCACTAACTTAGACACCACGGCACTGAACTAAAGAAGGTGAGAGTTCTACGAATCTGTCACTATTCCAGACCTGGCGGTGATACGGACATCAATATTCGATCAAGTATCAAATACGAAGTTCATGACGTGATTTGTGCGTAAATACTAATGTGGTAATTGAATAGAATTTCAAGTTGGCTGATAAATGATGGCTGGAGCAAATGCGTGGATTATTTTAAAATCACACAATGAACAACTACACAAGGTAGTAAATATAAACGACTTCAACATAAAAATTACCACCTCTCTTCCCTACTACAAGTTTGATAGTAGAAAAAAACGTATACAGTTAAAAAAATTCGTCTTTAATACTACTAAACGAAGTTCATTTTACTACCAAAAAAGTAAATTTTAACTAATACATTATTAGTTTTTCATTCTACTATCCAAAAGTAGTAAAGATTACTTTTTAGAGTTGGAAGCTCACGTAAATCCGAAAAAAAGTAGAAATATAAAAAATTGCTATTTTAACTAAACTTTTTTCTAAGTGTATATATATTTTTAATATATATATATTATTATATCATATATAGTATAAATATTTATATATATATATATATACGTAAGTATATGAATCCTATTATATATTACTATATATTATTATTTATTTATAAGGACGTAGTATAAACTTTGGTATAGCCTTAAACATCGGTAGATCTAGAGAGGCGGGTTCCATGGTCTGAAACTAAATTTTTTTATTAAATATGTATGTTATATATGTTATATATATTATATATAAATATATATTATATATATATTTATATATAATGTGATATATAATAAGATATATATATATGATATATATATATTATATATATATTATATGCAAAAGTGGGCGGGACTTCTGAAAAAAAAGATGTTGGACCCAAGCCACTTTCGATATTTGATTAAATAGAGGTGGGTGGGAAATATCTGAAGCCGATTGTACATCATTATTTATACTACGGTAACACTGGTCAACATATTTGTACTTTGAAATATTTTCCTAGCTCAAAATAGAAAAACTTTACTAATTTTTGGTCGAGAAACACCAATTTGATAATAATTTTTATGTATTAGCTCTGGTTTTGAAGATATTTAAATTTTAAATAATATAAATAGACTTTACATGTTATACTATCAAAAGATATCAATGAAGCTCCCTTTTAATATATAAAATAGTAACACAACTATCAAAAATGTAAATAATTGGTCTCGATTGTGGACATTAATTATTCTATTTTGCTTGTGTGATGCTTTAACTGTTTCATGTAATTATAATCAGTATCTCACATTTTAATTTTAATCTTTGATGAATCGTCTTTTGCTACTCGCTTGGTGAAATGGTTTCTGGGGCGTCTCCTGTCACATTAACATTAGGTAGTAGGAGATTCCTTTCTTGAAGCCTTGACCAAAAGCTCTGATTTGACTTTAGGTGTGGCGTCTAGTATCTCGAATTATCATTTGTATATCCAGCCGTTTACAAAACAATTTTAAGATGCACAAGGTTCTTGAGTGTCAAATCACAAACTTCCGCGGAATCATTGCAAGAGGAGGACAAGGTGGTTCTCACTTCACAATCCTCAGCTACGTTGACTCCAATTGGTAGTGTACTGGAGGGAATTGGTATGGGTAAAGCCGTCTCAAGGCTTACTGCTTAAAATACGCCCCGTCAACTCACTCTTACTTCATGAGTCGCCTTTTTTTTCTTCACATGCATGACTGACCGGAGGTTTCATGAAGTAAATAGATCCACGTTATTTAGCATGTAAATATTGATGGCTCCTTCCAAATAATTGGAATGGTCAACAAGCATAAGAATGTTTGTTTTGGTTTATCATCCACGTCAGGCGCACGCAGTGTTCACTTCTGATATCTCATTCAGACACTGTTTGTGTGCGGAGCCCCATTGCTTGTTCTGGTTAGATCTGGATCCGCGAAACACTGTTTCGTCGTCGAAGTATATACATGAGGTCGTATGCCTTGTGATAAATGTGATTGGATAGATTGAATAAGTGGACCGGTGAACGCTTGTCGGTCAAGACAAAGTAACCAGACACACACGGTAAAAGAAACTGTCCGTCGGAATTTTACAATCCCGTGGCATTCTCTGTTATTTTAAAAGCTCTCAAATTGAATATCATCTAACTGAATGTGTATAATTCTGAAATTTATATATATTCATTAAGACTATATATAAATTATATTATTATATATATATATCTATATATATAGTATATATATATATATATATATGATTTAATGTGTATATATATGAAATTTATATATATATATATATGTATTTATTATATATATATTTATATATATTATTTATTTAACAAGAAATACACATTTCCACATGTTTGAGACACCGACGCACCAGCTAACTGTGTAAGTATCTTAAGCACGACTCCACCAATTGTTGTCTGTTACTTTGTAAGTTGCCATGCCTCACCATATCGTTTTCGCTCACCGAAGGGGTTTTATATTAACTTGGTTAAAAGGTAATTATATGTATTTATTACTTCAATAATTCTTTTAATATTAATTAAATCATCTATTATGTGCTTCTATTCAAATAAATAAAAGTACCAAATTTGATTCAATCACAGAATATTTCCATAACCAACCGCCAAATTTCATAAGTGGCAATATCTGGAAACGACCGAGCTAATTCGAAATTTTCAAGATCATTTTCGTTTTCTCCATGTTGAAATGATTAGGAAATAACAATTTTGAATTCGGAAAAATTTTCACTGTTGGCCAGTGTAATTTCTTGTAGTATCCTAATTCGTTACGTGATAATTAAGCATCCTCATTCATAACCTAATCAACAGAATATGTGATGAAATTTAACATCTTCACCTGATTCATTAAAATATATCACAATTTGCATGAACATCCGTGTCCTATACATCGCTTACTTGCTTGAAATATCAGATCCAATGTTTCACTCACATCCTGCGCCTACGATGTTTGATGTTTTTCTCTCGACACATGGAAGATAATAGATTGGTAGTGGTACGCACGCTGCTGTCATGGAATTATAAATACAATTGATGAGTTTAGTGCAGGTCAAATACAAGGACTTTCGCAAACTTTTGTATTGAAGGTATTTCCGTTTTTTGCTCTTAATCATTATATATATAGGCTCTTTGTCTTCATCCTTTAAGGCTATGGTTACACTCACACACACGATAATCCTCTCGACAGGAAGAAGGTGATAGTGGGATATTAGTTGAACGATTGACATAAAATAGGCAGTCAGAATACACTTGTGAGGAGAGTCGATAGGACGCGTGCAAGGCAGGGCTATTGTAGTGATACTCTCTTCGAGTAAAACTTGAGATCGCGATCGGTGCATTACTACAAAGGTGGTTTGCTAAGTAAGAAGAGAAAGTGGACGGACCGTCGAGAAAGGAGAGAGAGAGGAGAGGGAGAGAGGTAGAGCATGAGTAAGGCACGCACGGCAGAGAGAGATTCACGGCGAGGTTGCATGAATGTACAGAGGGTTAGAGTTGTGGTCATGTAGAGGGAGAAAGCGAGAAGAGAGAGAGAGAGAGAGAGGAAGAGGAGAGAGAGAGAGAGAGAGAGGATAGGGAGAAGGGCTTAATCGCACGAGAGAGAGAAGAAGGAAGAGAGAGAGGGAGAGAGAGAGAGAAGAGAGAGAATAGAGGAATCTTAATAAAGATAAGTTTAAAAATCGAGAAAGAGTTTCTCGTTAGAACATTTTTTTTTGATAAATATGCTAAACCAGATGAGCCCTGGTGGTGTTGGTCCGGTTGTTCCTCTATCTTATTTTACTTTCAATTGGGAGCAAGCTGATTCAATAAACAAGAGAACTAAGATACATAATTAATCCTCGAACTCCAGAAAACCTATGACAAAATTAGATATCTTTTCTTAATAAATTTTCAAGTGATGAATTAAGATACTAGTCAAAATTTGGGAGATAGGACAAGGAGTTTTTTCCCCAGCAAATAGGAATTTAAAATAAAATGCCATGAAATACTAATCAAAAAGAAAAAAAAAAATCAGAAAATAAAAGTTGCTATATCGGACATAAGGTATTGTCCTATTTTTTGGAATGATTTTTTCCTCACAAAAATTAAAAGATTATTAAAATCTTTCCATTTTTTTATCACATTTATATCAAAAACATTTTAAAAAATGAATACTTAATAGAGAATGAAAACCTAAATCTGAATATATCAAAAGTCATAGTAGACGTCTTTTCTTTTATATAATCATAATACCCGCTTTATTGTAGAGTGGGCATGCGGTCACCTATCGGTTTAGTGGGGTGGTATGTAAGCTATTATTTTCTAAAAATCATTTAGTTCACCGATAGATAAACAGAGGAGATCCTTTCTTTACACGGGATTTTTAGGACACCCTGATTTTTCTTTTTTTCATCAAATTTCTCAGCAACTAAATAAAAAGCTTTTGGTTGATTAGTTCATTAATCGTTCTGTTTTATTTTACGAAAGTCTCAATTTATCTTGCCTGGTGTAGAGTATTTTATTTGCTTTCGACATGGTCCAAAGTATAGGAGTTGTAAAAACTTTCAATTTGGCATCTGCTCAAGGTTCTTGGGGATTGAATTCCTGGGTACCCAAACTTTTAAAGATTATAAATATACTTAATTTCCTGGTATTTGTAACAAGGGCTGCAGATTCTGAATGCTCTTAGAAAAAAACCTTTAACAATGTCAAATTTTATATGCGTATCATTAGAGGACAACCAATGTTCATAATTGATGTATGTGTCTTTTAATTTCTTTGGATATCATAAAAGCTTCTGTTTAAAGAAAAAAAACAACGAAACGAAGTTCAACGAAAACAAGCGGTCTCTGATTCCTTTTCAAAATTAAATATGTTTGATATAGTTAATTTTGCTGAAAGCAAAAGCATCCTATGCATTGAAAAATGATCTGGCCAAACGGCAGAGACATCATCTGCGTATCTAACCCAAAAATATTCTATATTTAAAATATTTTGCAAAAATCTGGCTTCCAAAAATTCCATAAATTGGTTGCTCAAAATTGGTGAAATTATTAATTTCTTTGGAGTTATATATATATATATATATATATAATATATATATATATATATTAATAATATATATATATATATATATAATATTATATATATTATATATATATATATATAATATATTAATTATATATATATTATTATTTATTAATATATATATATAGTTACTATATATATTATGAGTATATATATATATTATATATATATTAATATTATATATAATATATATATATTATTGTATATATAATATATATTAATATATATATGTATATTTTTATATATATTATATCATTTTATATATATTATATATATATATATATATATATATATATATATAATATTTATTATATATATTTTATATATTTTTATATATTATATATATATATTATATTATATTATTATAATTATATATATATTTATCATATAATATATATATATAATTATTATATATATATATATATATATATTATATTTTTAAGGTGAATTATCAATCAATTTGGAAAACTGGTTTTTGATTCCTCAGTGACGAATCTAGGGAAAACTTCCTATTTTCCCTCATCGATAAAAGGCAAAGCTATCATGAGGTTGAACCTTTAAAATTTACTCTGCGGTGTGTAATGCGGCTGTAGATGTTTCGTATAAGATGCAGACCGCAGATATAGATGTGAAATTAATTATGATGATGTTACAATATTATTGATTTCTTTAAACTTTCCTCGTGACGGTGACGAAATGTCATCAAAAGTCTAAAGCTCGTCTTTCCACGTAACATTCTTCTTCCCGTATTTTGCCCTTGCAATTATTCCTTAATTCTTCTTGAACGTTCTTTGCTAAATGTTCTGAAAACCTATCCTGTAAATCCATTATATATAATATTATATTATATATTATATATATATAATAAGTAGTATATGTATATATATATTATTATATGTATATATATATATATATATATATATATATATATATATATATAAATATATATATATTATATATATATATATCATAGTATATATTAATATTATATTATATATATAAAGGTATATAGTATATATTATATATTATATATATTATAGTATTAATATATATATATTTTATATATTATATATATAGACGGTGTAGCCGGATCATCCGCATATGCCGGAATGTATCCACATCATTTTATCTCTATCCGCATCCGCATTAATTTAATATATATATATATATATATATAGTATATTATATATATTATTATATAATTTTATATATATATATATATATTTATATATATTTTTACCATGGACTAGTCTCTTAATCCCGAGGTAATTTGTCAGGGAAAGTATTGTATGGTTTCTGACCAAGCGTGGAAGGTGCAGAAATATTTAGGCCCGATAGCAGCCCTGCTTCAGCGCGACGTGTCGGAAGATGCTTGGCGTTGGTTCGCCATCCTAGTACGGCGGCTTTTCAATTGCGAGCAGCATGAAGAAGAGTGCATTTTGTTTTTTGAATAGACTGCTTCTGGTTGTATGTGTCTGGCGTTTGGTTTGTAGTAGAAGTAGCTGTAATTGAAGATTAGTAGAATACACTATGCCGTAAACTACATCGTAATATGCAGAACAAATTCCTACTAACGACACTTTTTTTTTGTGTCCGTTCCAGTGGCCAGAACGAGAACTCGAACCATACTGAGGGATCCTGTTTCTTAAGGTTAGCCAAACGTCGCCTTTAACCCAACTGAGCCCAACGTGAAACTCTCTACCTTCTCTTCCGCCATCCTCTCCTTCTTCTCTCTTCATCTCTTCTCAGTCTCCTCTCTCTCTCTCTCTCCTATATATATATATAGGTACTATATATATTAATTATAATATATATATATATAGTATATTATATATATATATAATATATTATATTTATATATTATTGATAATATATATATATATAATACAGTTATATATTATATATATATATATATTATTTATTATATATATATATATTATATATATATATATATTATATATATATAATATGATACTGTGGCTTAAAATTCTCAAAACTTAACTATCAGCATCCGCATAACCGCAATCGCGGACTGTGATTTTAACTATCCGCGGATAGTAAAATCACATCCTGCTATACTCTAAATAATACTATAGTATTATATATAATATATATAATATATATATATATATATATATTTATAATATAATATATATATATATATAATATGTTATATATATATATATAATATATATATTATATATATATATTATATAATATTAATTAATATATTATATATATATAATTTATCTTAAGCAAAGAACAATTAGTGGGAAGGTAAAGAATTACTTGCCTTTTCCGGGAATTGGAACCACCGCGTGTTAACGACTTGAGGACAATATACTCGAATGCTTTACCATGAGCTATCCCCCAACCCAAAAAAGTTGGGTTCAAGAACAGTTTTAATGCAATCGAGTTC
Source organism: Trachelipus rathkii (assembly GCA_015478945.1). NCBI lineage: Eukaryota > Metazoa > Arthropoda > Malacostraca > Isopoda > Trachelipodidae > Trachelipus > Trachelipus rathkii. The sequence goes on from JABUQX010069454.1 coordinate 18,563, forward strand.
TCCCTTCAAAGGCGACATCACCATTTGGGTTGGTGGGGATAGCTTCAGTGGTAAAGCAATCGAGTAATATTGTCCCTCAGTCGCAACACTGGTGGGTTCAATCCTGGAGAAGGCAGTAATTCTTCTACCTTCTTACTATAATTTCTTTGCTTAGCTAATTATCAAATTTCTCCGATCATGCGGGTATTAAACCACCTTTTAATATATTAATATATATATATATATATATATATTATATATATATATATAATATTATATTATATATATATAATTTATATTTATATATATATATATTATATTTTAGGCAAAAACTTTACTTACTTTATATATATATATTATTATATGTTATATATATATATATATATTATATATACTATATATAATTATATTATATATATATATATATATTTATTATATATATATTATTATATATAATTATATAATATATATATTATATAATATATATATTATATATTATATATTATATATTATATATTATATATATATATTATATATATATTATATATTATATATATAATTATAATATATATATATTTATATTTATTATATTATATATACTATATATTATTATATATATATATATATTATATATATATATATATAATATATTTATATATTATATATAATTATATATATATATTATATTTATATATATATATTATTATATATATATAAATATAATTATATATATATATATATATATATATATATATATATATATATATTTATATATATATATATATATATATATTATATATATCAGGGCTGCGGGGTGGGATTGAGGGAGTCGGAGTCGTGGAGTCGTACAATTTTGCTCCCGGAGTCGGTCGAAAACTCTGTGAGTGATCGGAGTGAGTCGGAGTCGAAGATTCCTGTGTAAGTGGAGTCGGAGTCGGAGTCGGAGTCGGAGTCGGAGTCGGAGTCGAAAATTTAGAGAACTATTATTATTATTATTATTCTTATTATTATTAATATTTTTATTATTATTATTATTATTATTATTATTATTATTATTATTATTATTATTATTATTATTATTATTATTATTATTTTATATTATTATTTTTTATTTTTATTTTTTATTTTTATTTTTATTATAGTGTTTTTGATTTTAATTCCAACGTTCTAAATATTTATTTTGAACATAAATTTAATTTTCCTTAAAATAATCTTTGAAAATAATATACAGGAGAAGAAGAAGATATTATTACATAGGTTTCCAGACGCGTTTCGTCTATATACTTGAGACATCTTCAGAGAATTATTTCTTGTAAGCGAATGAGTCTTTAAATTGATATATAATAAGTAAATCAAATGATATTGACTAACTCTTATTCACAACTCTACAATATACCAAGACACCACGTCACTTACAAACAAATCCTAACGACAACACCTATCAAAAAAATCCAATCTTTCAACCAAATTTTCAACAAAAAGTACCGATAATACGTTTATATCCTTATCACACCTCACTTCACTGCCCCAGAAATTACATACCAAATCTAACCCACATCACAAATCTCCTAAACCTCATAATGGGAGTAGATTTTAACGCCCATCATCCTTCATGGTACAAGCAAAGACCAAAACGTAGACCATAGAGGAGCCCACTTAATATGAAATCTAGATCACCTAAACATCCTCAACAATAGAAATTTCAACAAAAGAAATTTCCACAGCAGAACTCCACCCCAAACTAACCAGTCAAATACGTCCCCAGACCTAACATTTTTGTTTCCCAAATCTACACACAAAACTTCAATGGAAAACATAAACAGAACTAAACTCCGACCATCTCCCCATAATTATAAAATACTAAGATACAAACAAAACTAACCACTCTTTCAGGAAAATCTACACGAACTACAAAAAAGCGGACTGGACAAGACTCTCTGAACTCAACAACACAACCTAAAACCATCTCCCACACCTCAACACTAAATACAGCTATCCAAACTTCACTTTAACAAATTCAAAAAGCAGTTAACCAAAACATTCCTCGTGATACACAAAAAATACAACCAACACTAACAACTAAATCTCAAACCTATTTCAAACAGCGTTGACCTAATAAAAATCAGCACAGCAAACACAAACAATAACCAACCTAAATTAATTATTTAAACACACAAATCACAAACTTTTCCAACTTTGCCTTTAACAAAAAAACTTTTGAAAACAAACAACATAGAATGTGGACACAATAAAAATTCTTGTGAAAACTGCCAAAAGAACACCAATCTCCCACACCTGAATCCATTAAAAAGTCAAACTCTCAACTTCCACATACAACAAAACAAACGCAACCCTTCTAGGCTACTCACTTGCAAAATAAAGTCATAAACCTACCCACCCACAAAGGAAAATAATCAAATCCCTTATGAAAATAAAAAGTAATCACGACCAAACAATAGAAATACACCATAATGACAGTAAAAAAACACCATAAAAACCCTTTAAAAAACTCATCAGCACCGGACCTGACAACATTTCAAATAATTTAAACACTTAAATAACTTAAGTAACACGTACGTTTTTTCCTTATTTAAGCACACAGTTACAACTGTTACATTAACTAAATTTTATCCCCTACATCTGGAAAAGAGCAATCATCTTCCAAACACAACCAGAAAGACCCTCAAACCCTCCTCCTATCGTCCAATTTCACTTCTATCCACACTATGTGTAAACTCCAAGAAAGCTCATACTAAACATAGTAAAACCACACATCCCCAAAACAAACGTTTCAACGCGGGTTCCAGCAAAACCGTTCAACCACAACTGCTCTCCAAACACCATTCGACCAATAATAATAATAAATCACTTAGAGTAAATTATTCAACAAAATGGCCGTCTCAAAGAGCAATACTATTCCTACCTTATTCACTTATTCACAGCCGACCTACCAAAAACACAAACACATACCACAAAATTATAACAACTACGCAGATGACATCACAATAACCACCACACACCTGAACCTAAACACAACAATTCTTCTAACGCAACAATAACCCAACAAATTCAAACTTGGCTAAATGACAACGATGTCTGCATCACCTAACAAATCTTCTCACACCTAATTACAAACAGCCGCCGCGTGTACAAACTAAACCCCCATCTTCTAAAAACCATATCCCCCATAACCCACAAACCCCCCAATAATTTCTCCCCAAAATTACCACAGACCTCCCTACAACACTCAAGAAACTTATTTCCCTATTACCCTACTATTACCCTTATCCCCCAAAACTCGTGGCAACACTGACAACACATCGAGACCTTCACAAAACACATTGAAAACATAATAACATCGAACAATAGGAACTAAACATATAAGGCCATAGCTAGCCGGACATTAATTAACAATAAGCAAATATTTTCATCACCATCTACAAAACAATACATCTACCGAAACAACTTAAATTACGCGTCACATATTATGTCATCCGTATTAAACCCGGAAACATGGAGAAAACTTCAAACCACCCAAACAATACTATTACCGCTCTCCTCCAATCCCTGGAAGCTATACCCTCCACAAACGCTTAGTTGCGCAACAACTTCCAAAACCAATCAATCACCATCTCCCTCCGTTCTTGATCACTTCACTAGTAATTTCATCTATACCTTGCAGATTTACATCATTTCTCAACTTTCTCACTCTACCCATTACCCTCCTAACTAAAACCTCATCCCCAAACATACCTATTCCTTCGCACCATCAAAAAACCACACGACATCACTAACACCTCATGCAATTACTGTTATATTGTGCATATTTGCGAAGTGTTACTTTCCACACTCGACCCACAATCCATTTCAGATCAGTTACAAAAGGCCACCATCCCATTTCATTATCTTAAGCGAGATTTCGCCCTATTCTCTTCTTAACCTTTCGCTGCTTTGCCTTCCCAGAAGAGCTACCTATTTCCTTGTATGTCCTCAATCATCCTCCTTCCAAAAGCTGTCCCATTTACCTCATGCTTACTCCTACGTATCACCTCCTTTAGTCCACTCCTAGTCTCTCTCACGCCTCTCCAATCTTTAACCTCATCTCCACAAGCAGCTTCTACATCACTCATATAACATACGTGCCGTGTTTCAAGTACAGTGAGAACCGACACTTCACCTCTAACCCCCAGCGACCCACATCGGCACTACCAACCTCAGTTAAGCAAATTCTTAACTTCCTTAACATTTAGCGCCACATCCACACAAAACTCCTTTAGTGCACTAAACTATACAAAATGCTTTCCTTCATTTGCCACCAGGATCTATCTCAGTATTCTCTCTTGTTCACATTCAACCAAATAATTACTACGAGCGCTCTTATCTATCTTTATCCTTATTAATCTTGCGCTCAACTTAACTTTCTCGACTCTTAATTTTACCTACTCTCTTTCGTATCACCTTCCTTCTCCATCAACCCCCACTATACTTAATTTTACATAGAACAACATAATGATCCTTTAATCCCATCCCCAATCCCCACAATGATTTAACATCCAACACATACTGTCAACAATCTCCCTTTCAACATCCCAGTACTTCAACATAATCAAATCCCCTACGCTTTTCAAACTTTACAGATACCATCATCTACCTTACCAAACAAAAACTCCTAGAGTCCATACATAATCCCCATGTCGCCTCACTCTATGTGTTTCAAAGAACCAGTAAAAATTTACCCCTTACACCATACCTCTCTCTTCACAGTAATCAATCATCTCCTTCCACACTACCATTCTCATTTTCTCCGCCACCCCAAAACCACCCTGTCTTTACCTAACCGAACGTATAGCCATCTCCTTGTTTTAAAACAACCTTATCCAAAACACATATCAGGTCCCCAAACTATCCTATCCCTGCCCAGCTGCCTATCTCACCCCAATCCAGTAATAGCATCATTACAGCAAATATAAACCAAAAAAATCGCTCACTCTCTTTCTAAACGTATCCCTCAGAGACCATAAACTCCACAACCACACATACCTTGACCCTTTTCAAACATTACACATTTAACCATGCCATTAGAATGCTAGGACTCACACAATCAAAGTTTTTACCATAGCTTCATACCACAGGTCACTCAGCAAACATTAGCACACTACCCCTTCTCTTCCTCTCTCCCATCTCTCCACACCAGCACGCAACTCAATCCTATAAAACACTAAAATAATATACCTATAATATATACTATAACAAAATACTAATACTAATATTAATATATAAAAATAATTAATTTTATATAAATATATAATTATAAAATAATATTAAAAAGATATAATATTAAAAGCTTTAACATATATAAATATAATTTCAACCCTAAATGATATTATTATTATATATATTACATGAAAATTACTAATTATTATATTAACATGTCACTACATATTATGATAAAACCCAAGCCTAATAGAGTATAGATATCCTTTACCTGATACTTTATACGTTTTGTTATTTAATTAGCTTTTTTTATTCGAATACATAATTTTGATAATATTACTATAATATGTCTTATACGAATGTAGATCCATCTTCACCTCATGTCCCACCTATTGACTGAAATTAGTTGGCCGATATATATAACATATGAAGATGATATATAATATAGATACTTATAGAGAATGACGAAGCATACCTAACATCGACCTAATGTAAACAAATCCTAATATATGTATTATCAAACTATAATGATAAATAAGAATTTGCTAAGTATATGAAGAACTGAATAAACGAGTAAAGTAAGATAATCAAGATTTCCTAATCTATGAATATTCAAATAAATAAAATTCTCATGTATAAGTTTGAATATAACAGACGCACCAAGATAGATTTTATTAATGTTACAAATGTAATAAGTATATTTATATAATAATAAGATCTCGCGCACACTTCCTGAAAAGCCCCGAGTAGACATATAGTAGAAATATATGTCAGCATATTATAAACCAAGGAAAGATAACAAAAATCTACATAGCGAGATATTCTTAAATTACCAAGTCTGTATCTTTAAGGTACGCCTTATACGTTCAAATTGCAAAGATATGATATGACATTGACTCTAAAACAATAAGACAGGACATCAACACTTTTAAGTATAGATATATATTATATAAGTTCCAACGATTATAATGAATATGCACAAAAGATTTAAAATAACTTGATTTCTCGAATCAAAATGTTTTTAATAAATTAATCCATTTATGCCCTTTCCTTAATAATTGAATTAGAATAAAAGTGTTTAAGGCGCTTCTGATTGCTATGACGATCTTAACCAAATACGTGTACATATGAATTTACTTTTTAGACAGCAGTTTAAAGGTGAAAGCTAATAACAAAAAATCTATTACGTGTTAAATATCTATGAAAGATCAATTATATCTCTCCTCAAGAGAAAGATCTAGCATATATATAATTTATATAGATATATCATTAGATTCTATATGTGATCTATACAATTTATATATTATATATAATATATATATATATATATTAATATAATATAACTACGTATACCAAAAATATAATACCACACCATAAGTGTACTCAGTGATACCGAAGAAAAGGGAGAAAAGGTAAAGAACGCGGTAGTTGAAGTAAGTTTAAGTAGTCCAACAAGCAGCCAAAATACGTCTCTCACAATATTAGGGTAGTCGGGTTTCGGCGTTGGCTAAAACACACAAATTAGTATGTAATATATAAGTAATTACGTACGTAATACGAACGGCTATAGTGCATATATAGCGTATAACTATATTAATATATATATATCCAATGTGTAGTAAGTACTAAGGCTCACATACTTATATAGTTATCGTATGTTAAGACTCCCCCATCGGCAAAACGTGCAATGACTTAGTATACCTATGGCAACCTTCTCACATCAATAGCTATATAATCATTATAAGCCAAATTGATTACTCATATTATAGACAAATAGCTTTGATTTTAGTCACCCAAACCGTGTCGTTAGAGCAGTGGTATATCTATCACTATGTCGCCGGTTTCCTCACGGCAGATGTACTACTATATGCGGAAATGCAGATGCAGGGTCAGATGTCATGATCAGTATTCATGATAAAAATATATATCACAAACATAAAGTGAGCTATAGTTGTGAAGGATACGGACTAAACTAGTATACGTCGTTGATACCACGTATATTAAAACGCCGTAAAAGTATATTAATAACTCACTCAGTTATATCCAGTACATAGAGGTAAATAACAATATAAGTAGTAGTATACTCACGTGGTATATATATATAGTATTCTATTAGCAATGGAATAGCAAATGTTAGAATGATAGAAATAAAAGTAACTATATATAGTCACATCACCAAGATATATAAAAGTGATAGCATGGGTCGTATATGTGAATAACTACTAGGTGAGTGCTCAGTAGAGTAGCTATTAGATAGTAAGACTCTAGCACTCTTTATAGTAATATACCCCCAATAGTGCGAATGAGTGAGCGGATACATCAAACAACGTTCTGAAGCCCCAGGAGTAAATAGAATAGAGCTTCTTCGAGTAGATAGTAGAGTAACCAAACCGATGACTCATACCACCACCACGCTCATGACACGCCGCCGTATGATGGTCAACTCGTATGTACATAATCTCTCACACAATACATTTAGCAGTAGGCGTATACCAATATCTATTGACATCCCGCTCGAGTGAGCGTGGTCTCAGAACGCTACTATGTTACGAACGCTGTCCGTATAAGAGCGGACAGATAGTACACGTCATGTAGTGAGCCCTCAACTATCGCAGTAAATGCACCGGGGCGTTATATATCCCTATGTATGAGTATCGCCTGAACTCAATACAAAATAGGAAATAGTAACAATCTATCTGACAAAGCACTAGGCCACTATAGAAAATTATATAAATATAATATATATATATAGATAATATGCCTAGTCAGTGCACCTCCATGTGCCGTGGAAGGTAGTCTGTGACGATGCAGAAGCCTTCACGCCTTGATAAGGTATGCCCAAATAGCTATCATTCGACGCATCACGTTATATAGTAGTATATTTCAATCACTCACTGGGTAACCTATCAACCTTAGCCCTAGATTCGTCAATGTATGTACGTATATGCTCAGTATGGGTGCGCTTACTGTAGTAGCTGTAAAAATATACATACTAAGAATACTGATTATAAATAGAATAATTCATAGTAGCTACCACTATATGATTTAATATATTATTGGGCGGTAAAATACCGGCCTCATATATATCACTTACCTAAGCGCCGCTCGATCTAAGGGCTTATCCGTAGAGTACCGTATGTATGTGAACACCTGTGGCAAGCTCAGTGTTAGTGGAGTACACCGAACCGTAGCTAAACAATAACAAAGTGTACCCCTAGTACCCTACCCACCGTGTCCCTGATACCCAGACGCTCACCGGTATAATAGGTTGGACTTATACTACATAAAGCTTATACCCTATGAACAAGTGTAATATAATACGGAGTCTAATATAAGCTCGTGCCAGTAGGGAAGCGGAGTAAATAAGGCCTGGCTGTAATATAAATATTAATAATATATATATTTATACACATTATATATATAATATATTAATATTAAATATATAGTATGTATATATATAATAATAATATATATAATATATTATAATATAAATATAAATATCATATATATATATATACTATTTATATTATTAAATATATATTATAGTTAACTATATATATATATATATTAATATTAAATATATAATATAATATGTATATATATATATATATATTTTATATATATAATATTAATATATATAATATATATATATATATATATATTAATATATATAAATATATAATAAGTATTATAAATATATATATATATATATAAATATTTATATATATTAATAGTTTGTAATAATATATATATAAAATATAGTACAGTTACCTAAATTAATATAATTATATTGAGTGAGTATATATAATGATAGTTAGTATTTAGTACTCATACCTTCATCCGTCAAACACTGATATATATATCATACTATAGTCCTATCATTAATAATATACTATATAACTTAATTCATCTCTAGTTATATAACTAAAGGTTAATATATATAGGTATATTATATATTAATACTATATATATATTAAGTATATATATTAATATATTATTTATATATATATATATATAATTAATATTATATACCTATTTATATATATTATTAATATAAATATTAATATAGTATATATTATATATATTTTGATTTAATATATAGTATATTATATTTATATAATATATATTATATATTATTAAATATAGTATATAATATAGCTATAATATATATAAACTCGAACCTAAGGCCGTTGAAATATAATAATAAGTGCGTTGTAAAGTAGAGTGTTTGACACTCGTTCTCTAATTCGGCTGTATGGAGCTCGTCCAGCCTAAAAGTGAACCTCTCAGGTGCTCAAGAACGGCCTCAATTAAAATAAGGGTGCTTCTTGCCTATCCCGTTTAAGTACTAACTGAATCTTTATTTATTTTTACTTCGATACCGCAGGAGATCAGACGCGACAATATCCATTACAGGCTGAGTAAATTTATAATAATAACTCCTAATACCATAATAATACTAATAGATAGATATTATAATAATAATAACTAATAATAATAATAATAATAGAAAATAATAAAAATAACATAATAATAACTAATAATAATAATAATAATACATAATAAGTAATAATAATGATTGATTATATTATTATTTATTATTGATTGTATTATTATTATCTATAATTATTATTATTATTATTATATTATTTATTCATTATTATTATTTTATTATTATTATTAGTTATTATTAAAAATTTAAAAAAACCAAATTAACGGCGCCCTTAATCATCCTAAAGCGTCCTCCTATCTTGGTAAAGAAGTGTTAGCGGAATGCTTAAAACGTTAATCCAACTATGTATGAGCGTTAAACGTTCTCAATTGGTGTTTTCTGTTTTTTTTTTGGTGTTTTTTGTTTTTTTCAGTTATTTTTCCCACCACTCACGGGGCAGAGCCCTAATTCAAGGAGGGGGTGTTGCGCATGCCAAGTCAATTATCATGCTGCATAGCGTCAAATACGCAGTCCTTTTTAGAATGAGACAGGGTAGACGCCATGGCCTTTATAATAGACTGTGACGTATGTGACATCTCTATCGCTAAGGCACATCACAGAAGATGGAAATGCCATCCGAGTTCCACATGCAACCAGTTCCTTGTGGAAGGAAAAAAAAGTGAAACACCGTCCTAAGCAAACTAGTCCCCGGATGTTACCTACATATCTACACAAACTCTCCTGCGCAGATACAGGCACCCCTTGTCTGGTCTTTACCCTAGGTGTCCGTTCGTTAAACGTTCTTGGTGTGTCGAGTTGACAAGTTTCCCCTCCGTAGCCCAATCCTGCCCGCAGCCTCCAGTCTGGCCGGCTCTTCTATCTATTATCGCTCTACTATAGAAAGATGCACAGAGCAGATCTATCAGCGATCCTACATCTATCGCCGCCATAAGGATATGAAGGTTCTAAAAGTTGAACTGGAATAGTACATATAGGCAAGATTTATAAAGTCCTTAATTGCGTTTTGACTCGACCCTGTCCAAAAGCCGTAAAGGTGAAACCCATTACGAGCCCCCAGGATTATGAGAATCAATAACTCTAGTATGCAAGGCCGCAGTATAAGACCTACTTGATAATAAGCTTAAGGCTAGGAACTGAGAAGAGCACAAACAATAAAGAAACTCTCGCCAGTCTAAAGACAGAACTCCCAGTTCTTTTATAGTCAGGCTGTGACTCCATCCACCGTGTGTGAGTGTGAGTAGTTCCATATGACAAATTAATTTTTTTTATGTTAAGCAAGGCGTAAATAGTTATATGTCAAAACAGGAGAGGACGGAAAGGAACCGTCAAAAAGAGATAGGAAAGTTAGAAGGTATTTTAGAGAGGGATATATGGTTAAGATTTGTTAAAGAAGTTAGCGGGTATTTAGATAAGATAAGGTTAGCAATATTCACAAAAGGTTAAAGTGCACAAAGACCCCCACCCGCAAATTCTATCTAGCAAGCGCAAAGGAATAAAGAATCGGAAAAAAAAAGATTAAAGACGAGAAGCAATTATCTCAGCAAGTAAAACGATAGACAGAATTGGAATGAGATGAAGAATGATAAGGAATCGAGAAGTTAACATTCTAAGGCCATGTGTGAAGTATGTGAATAGGGGTTCGTAATCTGCAGGTGAGAAGAACATTAATGTAAAATAGGATAGAACAGTAGTTAGCGAGACTAGATGACAGAAAAGTTTGAAAAATCTATCAAATATTGACATAGAATAAAAAAAGAAGAAGTCGAATTCCTATTCAAAACCATATGCCAAATGTTAGATACAGAAAGCTAGACATAAGTAAGCATAAAAAAAGAGAAGGAGTAAAAAGAAGGTGACAGCTTTGCTAACGAGAAGCAATGATGCGCGTGCTCATATCCCCGGTTCAAATAGCTTTGAGTTGATATGTCTTAAGTCGCCACTTAACGCAAGTCTGCAGTTAATTCACTAATTGAAGTCGGTAAAAACC
>JABUQX010069455.1:2500-15000 GCA_015478945.1 Trachelipus rathkii
TCATAATGTACCGTTCCTGATACGGCAGTTTGACATAATAATTAACGAAGTGTATCACTCAAATAACCTACCCCCGCCAGATATATCAGAACAACATATGAGAACCTTTTATTAATTTGTTGTACTGAAACACCGTTTAAATTTAAAGAAAACATATAGTTAAAAGCACGATGGAGTGCCGATGGGCTCACACTTGGACCTACATTTGCTGATTTCTATGTCCACTCTGTAAAAACGGTTCATTTTTTCGAACTACCATTTGGACCGATTCTTTGGTTTGTGCAAACTGGTTAAATCAAAAGGACTTAAAAATTAAATCTGTATTTGTTAGCAATAGAATTCAAGAAATTCAAACTACTTGCTGTTCTTTCCCCTTTGATATAAGCTTAAGACATGTTTCAGGTGTAAATAATCCTGCTGATTTGTTGACTAGAAATTTTACCAACAGGCATACATGTCAAACCCACTGATAATGGTCTTTATATGAACTATAGATCCTATTCACCGACTATTTACAAAGATTCTCCATCGTAAAAATTTTAGTTTACAGAGCATACAACCTATGTTCAACTTTGAAAACTTTTGATGAAGAAATTGCCGCATTAAGTAAAATATAATTAACTGTGATCATCCACAATATGCAGTTGAAATTTAATTAATAAAACCCCTTAACAAAATTATATAATAAAGAAAAGAAAAATAATTCAGAAAACTCGATAAATTTCTTCTTCAAAAATTCCAATGCTATTTGTCAATAAGGAAGAGAAGTGCCTTCGTAATATTTTTAATTCTCACCTCAAAATTAAAGACACCTCAAAAATTAAAGTCAGACTATACCATTAGTCCAAACAACTGTCATCTATCTTGCACAAGACATGCTTTGGGCCCGACTAACCATCAACACGTTTGTGTACCAATTTAATGCCACTGAGTTAGACTGTATCGTCCGACATATAATTGGTTACACGAGAATAGATTGTCGGACAGGGCATATCAACTCTAATCGTCCACGCCAAAAATTTAATGAACATTTCAATACGGCACATGGTTAATCAACTATTAGTAATATTCCTAAACACTTCACAATATTATACGGATCGTATGAAGTCCAGAAACTTAAAATGGCGGAGGCCTTCTACATCAACACACCAACCAGACTTAACATGAAAATTTTATGTATTATCAGTCAGACTCAATATCATATGACTTATTTATTATATATCAATTTAAAGAAACTCATTCGCGTACAAGAAATAATCCTCTGAATATGTCTCAAGTATAGAGACGAAAACGCGTCGGGAAATCTGATTTAAAAATATCTTCTTCTTCTTCTCTGTATATTATTTCAAAGATTATTTTAAGGAAATTAAATTATGCACAAAATAAATATTTAGAACGATGGAAATAAAATCAAAAGTACTTTCAATAATACTTAATAATAATAATAATAATAATAATAATAATAATAATAAATAATTAATTAATACTAAATAATAATAATAAAATCAATAATAACAAATTAATAATAATAATAATAATAATAAATAATAATAATAATAATAATAATTAAATAATAATAATAATAAATAATAATAATAAATCAGATAATAATAATAATAGTTTCTCAATTTTTCGACTCCGACTCCGACTTCCACTCCACTTACACATGTATCTTCGACTCCGACTCCGATGCCGACTCCACTTGCCAGAGTTTTCGAACTCCGACTCCCCGACTACGACTTCCGGGAAAATTGCTACGACCCCGACTCCCGACTCCACGAAACTCCGACCTCCGACTGTCCGCGCCAACTGACTAAATAGAGGGGTCACCCCCGAGGGTGGACAGCCGATATTGCGCTTACGCCCTTGTGGCTGTCTGTCTCTCCATCCGTCCGTAAGTCTGAATCTGTATGTCAGACTGACTGACTGTCTGTCTATCTCTCCATCCGTTCGTAAGTCTGTGTTTGTCTGTCTGTCTCTCCATCCGACCGTTCCGTTAATATCTGTGTCTGTCTCTCCGTAAGTGTAAGTCGAAGAAAGTGATCCCGAAGGGAATCACTTCTGAGTTGTTTTTAAGCCCTTCTGCGTGTCCTTCAAGCACCGCGTCGCACGCACCGCACGCACACACGCACCGCAACCGCCATAGGCTCCGCTTCGACTCACTGCCTCGGAGTTTTTTAATTTATTAATATATATTATTATTATTATTATTTTATTATTATTATTATTATTATTATTATTATTATTATTATTATTATTATTATTATTATTATTATTATTATTATTAATATTATTATTAATTATTATTTATTATTATTATTATTATACATTATTCATATTATTAAATTATTATTATTATATTATTTATTATTATTATTATTCATTATTATTATTATTATTATTTTTGTTATTATATTGTTCCTGTCCGCCGTTGTTTCTTCTCGCATCCGTATCGAGTTCGATATATTATTACATGGGTTAGAAGTTAAATCGTATCTTGGTTAAAATTGAAGGGTGGTTAGATTGGGAGGTACCTAGTCATGATGAGGTTACGTCCCCGTGGGTCCCCACGCCCCCGGACGCCCACCCCCCCCTTAAAAAAAAAAAAATCGGAAAAGGTTTTTTTTTGTTTCGTGAAATGGCTAAATTTGGTGAGGGATTCATAGGGGGGGGGGGAGTTTGAGTTCTAGAAATGACTTGTTATTGGAATCTAATGAGTTGGCTTCCGGCTTCCGGTGCTGGAGCGCACTGCGGTGGCCGAGTAATAACAGTCTGTATAACAACAATGTTTGTGGTCCTTATAGGGTATCGAGGTCGTAGAGTTCGCATATGATGGTTATAGAGACCTGTATATGGATCTCTAGAGCCCTCCGTCCGTAGGGACCCCGAACTTGAAAAAGAAGCACAGAGTGCATAAACAGAGGTCGAAGGAGAAATGAAGAAGGATGGAAAGACGAATAAAGAGGGAAAGAATTGTAAGAAGGAGTCTGACCGAGGAGTAGAAGGGTGACAGATGCACCGGGTGACTCTCCGGTGCGGTGCCGAGTTTATAAACATTTTCGTATAATAACAATGTTGGTGTCCTTATATATGTAATTGGGTCTGTAGATTTCGAAAAATAATGGGTTCAGAAACCATCAAGTATAAAAAAAAATAAATAAATTAAATAAATCAATAAATAATAAATAAAATTTCTTAACACTTTTTATGTTTATAACTTACAAATATACGTTTTTAACATACCCTATAAAGAAAAAAACAGTAAAATCACTAAAAATCAACACCCACTATGCCAACTCCCTCACTGTTCCATCCTTGAACTATGTCTATGGTCCTAATGATTAAGGTCAAATTCGAGTAGTATTTGATAAAGCATAACATAAAATTTAATCTTTATACAAACATTCAATCAAATATATGTTAACGTAACAAAGTTTTCAACATTAATAAAGCTTACTTAGCACCATCTGAAAATAATATAACCCACAAAGACAAACCTAACACAACTTCAACGACGAATAAATAAAATAGCCTACATGGCAAAGTTTCCATCACTTAACAACCAGTAAAGTAACTAGCCTTGTATGCAAAACGTAACCTATATAGCTTTTTCGCAGCATATTTTTAAATAATTAAGCGTTAATCTACACTAACAACAGTAACATTTAAACATAAATTTACACAACACTGGTGTTAATTATCATACTGATCAACCAAATTCTCTAACATAATAAGGTTTCAACATCAATAAAAGCTTACTTAGCATCACTGAACTATGAAATACTAACCCACAACGTACAAAACCCAGCAACATCTTAACAAGAATTAAATGAGTTAACATTAACAAAGTCCACACTTACCAATCCAGTAAAGTAACTAGCCTAGGGGGGGGTGTAATGGCAAAACGTAAACTCCTAATTCTTACTTTTTTCCAGCATATTTTTGCAACATATTTCGTTAACCTTACACTAAACACAGTGAACATTTAACTAAAAATTTATCACAACACTAGTTAATTATCATACTGATCAACTAATATATGCTAACACATAATAAGGTTTTCACTTCAATAAAGCTAACATGGCGTAACATGAATCTAAGAAAAATAATGTACAAAGACAAAACCTAGCACAACTTACACAAAATAAACTGCTAACAATTGGCAAAGTTCCATCACTTAACACCAGTAACAGTAACTAGCCTTGTTCAAACGTAACCTCTATTACTTTTTCCACGCATATTTTATAACATATTAACGTTTAATCTACACTAACACAGTAAACATTTAACTAAATTTATCACAACACTAGTTAATTATCATACTGATCAACGAATAATTGCTAACATAATAAGTTCCACAATCAATAAAGCTAACATGCGTAACATGAACATTAGGAAATATTGCAAAGCACAAACTAAAAACACAACTTACATAGCATAAACTGTTAACACAACAAGTTCCATACTTAACAACCATAATAACTAACACTGCATACAAAACGTTACCTATTCATAGCTAACATAGCATATCTCTAACATATTTATCGTTAACCTACACTGAACACCGTAATTCACATTAATAAAGCTTACTTAGCTTCATCTAAACTATGAATATAACCCCCAACGACAAACCTAACACATCTTAAACAGAAATAAACGGTCAACTTAACAAAGTTAACAACTTAACAACAGTAAAGTAAATAATAACATAACATCCAAAAATCGTAACCTTATTCACACTTGAATCAAGCATGTCTCTAATATAACAATGTTAATTTTACAATAACATGGTAATATTTAACAAAATTTACCATAAACCTAGTGTAATTATATACATGACCATCGAAAGTTATGCCTTAACTAACCAACGTTTCAAAGACATTAATAAAGACAAATAACATGCTAAAACTAAGAAATAATATACAATGACAAACCTGACACCATCTAAGCAAGAATATAACTGCTACCATTAAACAATGAATCCAAACTTATCATGCAGTAAAAAGTAACTAACAATGCTCACAAATAACCATAACCCGTTCACACTATCAAACATATCATCAAACGATGGCAATGTATTTTACATAACATAGTAGATTTTAATCAAAAAAAAGAAAAAATTCAGCCCATAACCGACCTAACCATCATAAACCTATGTAAAGACAACAACGTAAAAGTTTCTTACCTCGTAAAGCTAAACTATGAACATATAAATAATGTTAAACACACAACAAGCAGATGAATAAACAGCTTATCATTAACCAACATAGTCAATAAGTGAACATATGCGGAATTAGCGAGTGACATAAGTAATATTTACCCAAATTTATCATAACCTTACCTAACCATCAAAATACCTAACAGTAAAGACGAACAAAGTAAAGTTTTTTAGGCTTATCTGCTTTTAGACTCTACGCCCCTTCAGAAAATAACAACACTCTAACATGAAAATGATTTTAATGCTATATACCATTTGCAAAAGTGATGCAATACTTATTATTTTGAACCCTCTGATCAGGAATACACGCAATGTAGCAGTCACCATTCGGTTTACGATTAAATATAATGACACATACGTTGGGAATAACGAAACTAATCGTGAAGATATCAACAACAAGCGTAGAGATGCGGGAAGATGTCATCGTATCAGCACTGCGAAAAACTATCCAACTGAAGAAAATAGTGTATAAAATCCCTAAAGGTAATGAGATTCTTTCTTTCAACCAATCAGAAGAAAATAAACAAGAATACGACGTACGAATGAACCATATCAATTCAAAAGGGTATATATTCTCGTTCGACAACAACAACAACAATAACAATAAGAAAAGGTTAAAATATCTTTATATACTAACCAACCGATATATGCTAACGTAACATTGTTTCACATTAATTAAAGCCAATCCATATCCATGCAATTTAACCAGAACTAAGAAAGATTACAACGACGAGTCTAGCACAACTTAAGCACGAAATAAACTGTTAACATTAATTAACACCTGTAAGTAACTGACATTGCAATACAAAACGTAACCTATCATGACTTTTACCAAACATATCCTCTTAACAAGTTAACGTTTAATTTTTACATTGACACACGTAATACTTTAAAAAGAATTTTATCATAACCCTTGTTTTAATTATCATCACCAGAGCAGCGAAAGTTCTAAAACACAACAAAGTTTCCATCGTTAATAAAAGCTAACATCAAACTAACCATGACTTAAGATATGATTGACAACGACAAACCTAAACACACCTTACGTACGAATAATAACCAATAACATTACCAACCTCCGCCAGTAACAACAGTAAAGTACCCTAACACATCGTACAAACGTAACCTATTTCAGACTTTTGCAAGCATATCTCTAACCATATCAATGTTAATTTTACTCATTAACATCGGTAATATTTAACAAGAAGGTTAGCATAAACCTGTCTAATCATCATACTGACATAAGAATATAATGCTAACGGTAACAAATTTTTGACATGCAACTCATAATAGTTTAACAGATAAAAGAATTCATCATAACCTCGTCTAAATATCATAATCCCCTCGCGAATAATTGCAAACATAACAAAGTTTAACCAAACATCACAAAAAATAACAAAAGTTTATCCGACATAACATAAAAATAAGTTCTTTGAAATAAAATATCACAGTAAACGTAATAATTTACTGAATTTTAAAGCGTAAAATCAGTAAATCATAAAATCAAACCAGCGAGTCCCAAGCAGTCCCTACCCATCCCACCAGCCTGTGATCTATGAACTATTGATCAAGTCATTATTTCGATATCAATTTTTTGGATAATACATTAAATAATAAAATTAAGTTCTTTATTATATGACTCCTACGAATATATATGCTTAACCAACAGCTTTCAGGCATCATAAAGCTAACATAGCATCATGTGAACTAAGAATATAATGTACAAATGCAAACCTAGCAGACCTCGCGTATGAATAATCAGCATACATCCTGAAAATTCCATCCTATATCAAAGGTAAAAGTAGCTAACATATCATACAATCACTCAGATAGTGGTTCCCACTTTTGCGCATATCACAGACAAGTAAAGCCGTAATTAATAAAACAAAAATCCCTTGAGACAACAGTGACGCAATCTTCAAAGATACCAAACATCTGAACTATGAATTAGACACTAAAAATATCTTCATCAAAGTGTCACTCGTTTCGAGTAATAACATCAGTTGATCTAGTGTATTCTCGCACAAAGACATCAGTCGACAAGAGTTCTTAAGGGGAGCAAAGACCTAGACATTAGCCAAATCAAAACGTGTCTAGAGATACATCTATCATCCAGTTAACAGCAGTAAGTATCTTACACACTCATGCATTTCCTGAGAGCGAATCAGTGTATTTCAGCATTGTCATATGTAAGAATTTAACATAACGTACTAGACTGTACGAATAAACCAGATTTTCATAATCCGAAGAGTAACTAGAGCAACACATACCTTCAGAGAGAAGAGAGCGCGCATATACGCCCCTGAAAGGTATGAATCCCTGCATGGGATCGAGACTAAGTCCCCTGGTTTCTCTGGAGAGGTAATTCGTTGTTGCTTGTTCAAGACATACTCTTGTTAATGAAAACTGTTTATTCGTGATTTAGGTATATGTAGAATTATTACTGATGACAATGTTGAAAATAACACTGATTGTGAGAGAAATGATGAGTTTTTGTAAGATTTATTGTTTAACTGACGATAGTATAGAAACGGTGAGCCTACGTTATAGTTTTTGTGAGATACATGTTAGGGTTTGCCCTGAGTAATTTTGCTAAGTGTCTACGATTATTCAAGTGCGCGAGAGTGATGTTATACTCGAAACGAGTTACACTTTGATGAAGATTAGTGTCATTCATAGTTCAAGATGTTGGTATCTTGATAGAGTTGGTCACTTGTGTTAATGGGATATTATTAGATAATAGCGGCTTAACCTGTGCTATCATGCTCGCAAAAAAGTGGGACATGAGCGAGTAGTGAGAGAGTGTTAGCTAGCGTTACGCTTGATAAGTGGGGAATTCAGATGTTAGCTGATTATTCATACGCGAAGTCTCTAGGTTGTGCAATTCTATTGTACATGTATATTCTAGTTATAGCGGATATGATACTGTTACTGTATTGATGCTGAAGGACATTCTGTTGGTTAAGCCATGATATTTCTAGTGTCAGTATATAAAGGAAAATTATTGTGTTTATCCAAAAATGATACTCGAAATATGGACTGTGAAACTCATAGTTCAATAAGATCACAGCTGTGGGATGGGTACGGCCTGCTGGATGTGTATTGAATGTTCCCGATTTAGCGAGTACTGCTGTTAAAATCATAAACGATTACGGTTTACTGTGATATTTATTCAAGCAACTTATTATATATGCTTATGTCAGGATAAATATCTGTTGTATTTTTGTTATGTTTTGGGTATATAACTGTTATGTTGCAATTAATTCGCGAGGGGAGATGATAGTTAGGACGAAGGTTATGAGAGTGATGTTTTTTGTAAACTATTATGAAGTTGATGTTAAACGAGAGTTGTCACGTTAGCATATATGCCTATGTCAGTAGGATGATTAGACAGGTTATGCTAAACTTTATGTTAAATATTACGATGTTAATGTAAAATTAACAAGATATGTTTAGAGATATGCTTGCAAAGTGTGCTAGGTTACGTTGAGCGAGTGTGTGAGCGTTACTGCTGTGTTAACTGTGCGGAAGTTATAGTAATGTTATTGTTTAAAATAAGGTTGATAAGTTTGTCGTTGTACATTCTGAGAATATCTTATTCTCGGTTATGTTATGTTACTTCAGTAAATATTGGAATCTTTGTATGTTAGTCATACCCTGCTCGTCGTACTTGACAAGTGAAACGAAGGGTTGAGACTACTAGAGTTCGTGTTAAGATACGTGACTGAGTGTCAATGTAACAAATGTACATCTAATATGTTAGAGATGATTTTGTAACTATTGGAATATAGGTCTTGAGGCTTTGTATGCATGTCAGTTACTTTAAGATGTTAACTATGAACTTTTCTTATATTTGGTTAAGCAAGAGTTTGTTCTCGTACTAAGTTGTGCTAGAGTTAGCGCGGCGAGCGAGCGAATCCGATTAGTGCGTGACCTAAGTATAGTGGAGAATACGATATGGGTTACGTTAGCATATATTCGTGGGTTAGTATATAAAGAAGGAGCGAGCGAGAGTGTTTTGTTGTTGTCGAACGAGAATATATACCCTTTTGAATTGAGCGCGTACGTCGTATTCTTGAGCGCGCGAGAAAGAAAAAAATTTATACAACTATTTCTTCAGTAGGAAAATTCGGCAGTGCTGATACGTGATATCTCCCCGCATCTCTACGTCTGTTGTTTGATATCTTCACATGATGTTTCGTTATCGCAACGTATGTGTCATTTAATATTTAATCGTAAACCGAATGGCTACTGCTACATTTGCGTTATTCCTATAAGGAAAGAGGTCAAAACATAATAAGTATGCATCACTTTATGCAAAGGTTATAGCATAAAAGCGATTTCATGTTTAGAAGTGTTATATGAAAGGGGGCGAGCTAAAAGAGATAACGCGTAAAAACTTACTTTGTTCGTCTTAACCCGTAGTTATTATGAATGGTTAGGTATGTTATGATAAAGTTTGGAAAATATTACTATGTTATATTAACTTCCCGCATCCTGTTCACGTTTTATTGACTAGTTGTAATATAGCTGTTTATTCATCTGGTTTGTTGTGTGTTTAAACTATGTTTATGTCAATAGTTTAGCTTTACAGAGTAAAAACTTTACTTTGTTGGTCTTTACCCATTAGGTATAATGCTGGTTAGGTACGGTTATGGTGAATTTTTTTTTTTTGTTAAATATACTATGTTAAGTAACAATTAACATGCCATCACGATATTGTTGATAAAGTGTGAACGGTTATGTGTTTTTGTTGAGCCTTGTTAGATTACTTTTACTGATGAAAGTTGGATCATTGTGAGAGTCGAGCGAGTGTTAAATTCTTGCTTAAGACTGTGTCAGTTTGTCATGTAATATTATATTCTTGTTCTAGCAATGTTACTGTGGCTTTATTAATTGAATAACTTTGTTACTTTAGCATACTTTCGCTGGTCTGTATGATAATTACACTAAAGGTATGGTAAATTTTGTTAAATATTACCATGTTAATAGTAAATTAAACAATTGTTATGTAGAGACAGTGCTTGATGCAAGTTTGAAAAGTTACATATTTGGATGTTATGTAGTTACCTTTACTGTGGTTAAGTTGAAACTTTGTTTAACGTTGCCCGTTTTTCTGTTTTTAGATTGTTAGGTTGTCGTGGGGTTATATTCATAGTTTAGATGATGTAAGTATGCTTAATCAATGTGAATATTCGGTGTCATGTACAAGGTTTAAGATGATTGGCCAGTGCGGCTGATTCCTAGCCGTGACCGGCACAGTCAGCTGGTTTGTTGTACCGGACGGATAAATTGGTTTTAGAATCATGGCTTGGAAAAAAGCAGAATAAGGTTTACAGTTTTGGTTATGCAGTGTTAGTTACTTTAATGGTGTTAAGAATGGAACTTTGTAAATGTTAGCAGTTTATTCATATGTAAGTTGTGTTAAGGTTTTGTCTTTGACATTATTATTGCTAGTTCATGTTACGCATGTTAGCTTTATTGGATGTGAAACGCTTATTATGTTAAGTAATTCGTTTGATCAAGTAGATAATTAACTAGTGTTAAAATTTAAGTTAAATGTTTACTGGTAGTGTAAGACTTAACGTTAATAGCTTAAAAAATATGCCATAGGAAAAAAGTATAAATGAGGTTACGTTTGCAATACAAGGCTAGTTACTTTATACCTGTGCGTAAGTGTGGAACTTTGCCATGTTTCGCAGTTTATTTTGTGTGTAAAAGTTGTGCAGGTTTTGTCTTGTACATTTCTTATTCATGGTTACGCCATTTAGCTTATTATGAAGTGAAAAGCGCGAGAGTGTAGAAAGTATATTCCATTGATCAGTATATAATGTAACTAGTGTTGTGACCAAATTTAGGTTAAATGTCACTGTGTTTGTGTAGGGTTAACGACAAATATGTTAAAAAATATGCTGGAAAAAGTAAGAATAGGTTACGTTTTGCCTGCAGTGTTAGTTACTTATTCCTGATGGTAAGTGGACTTTGTTAATGTTAACCATTTATTCCTGTTTAAAGATGTGCTTGTTTGTCGTCTGTGGGTTACCAGTTCAGATTCAGATGAATGCTAAGTAAGCTTTGATTAATGTAAAACTTATTAGTTAAGAGTATATTGCGTTGATCAGTTATGAAGATAAGTATATCTAGTGTTGTGATAAATTTTAGTTAACTATTACTGTGTCAATGTAACGATTAACGTTAATATTTAAAAAATAGCTGGAAAAAGAATAAATAGGTACGTTTGTGCATACAAGCTAGTTACGTTTAACTGGGTGTTAAGCTGTGGAAACTTTGGCCAATGTTTAGCTGGTTTTATTCGTCTGTAAGTAGTGTTAGTTTTTGTCTTTGTGGTTATATCATAGCGATGATATGATGCTAAGTAAGCTTTATTAATTGAAAACTTTGTTATGTAAATTATATTGATTGATGTTTGTAAAAAGAACTTGAATTTTATGGTTATGTTATTCAAAATACATACTTCGTATAATTTGACCCTTATCAATAGATCATAGATCATAGCTGGGTAGGAGGGTGGTGGGGAGGTTGATATGGTTGATTTAGTGATGTTACTGCTTAAGGGTATGTAAAAAAAACTAAATTTGTACGTTTATATAAACATAAAAAGGGTGAAAGAATTTATATTTATTTTATTTATCTATTATTTATTTTTTTCTTGATGGTCTGAAAACCATTATTTTCGAAAATCTACAGACTCAATAACATATATAAAGGACACCAGCATTGTATCATTACACAAATATTAAATAACTCGGCGCCGCACCGGAGCCAGCACCGTGCATCTGTCAACTCCTACCCCTCTGAGTCAGACTCCTTCTTCATTCTTTCCTCCTTTATTCATCATCTTTCATTCTTCTTCATTCCTCCTTCGACCTCTGTTATGCACTCTGTGCTCTTTTTTCAGTCGGGGTCCCTACGGAGGGGGGCTCTAGACATCCCCGAGAGCTGGCTTATAACTATCATATTCGACTCTACGACCCTCCATATATTCTCTAATTTACCCCACACAACACATTGTTGTTTACAATACGACTGTTCTATATTACTCGGCACGCAGTGGCTCTCAGACGGAGCCGAGCCAACTCAATCAGATTCCATACCAATATTTTTTACTAGAAAACTCACTCTGAATCCTCTCACCAAATTTCAGCCGATTTACGAACACTTCGATTCTTTAGGGGGGTGGGTCCCCCTTCGGGGCCAACGGGGAACGTTAACCCTCATCCATGACTAGGGTAAACTCCCCACTAAAACCTCACCCCTTCAA
>JABUQX010069455.1:20000-21872 GCA_015478945.1 Trachelipus rathkii
AAAGTCGGAGAATATTTTTTTAATATCCCTGAAATTTCGGAAATCCAGCCCAAATTAAAAAAGAGTTTGAAAGAGATAAAATTTTGTTTTGATACTGGTATAAATTATCGAGAAAAGTGAAGGCTGCGTATCTGTTTCTGCGAAGTGGTCGAGTCATACAGGTATATGACTAATTATCTTAATAAATTCTTCTTTCTGCACCGATTAGCCAAGGCCTTGAACAAACCCCTTCTAAATCATAATGCTTTCCCTATTTGGCGCATAAATTGGTAATGATGCAAGTTTGCAAATAAAAAACTTCCCTAAAATCTATCCATAGCTATTGTTGGGAATAGTGATGCCTATTGTATATATATTATTAATAATATACTAGTA
Organism: Trachelipus rathkii; assembly: GCA_015478945.1. Classification (NCBI taxonomy): domain Eukaryota; kingdom Metazoa; phylum Arthropoda; class Malacostraca; order Isopoda; family Trachelipodidae; genus Trachelipus; species Trachelipus rathkii. Next base: position 20,376 of record JABUQX010069455.1, read on the forward strand.
TATAATGAGGTATATATTTTTATACCTCTACTATTCTATAGTTTCATCGTTTACCCTTTTTTTTTATACTCTTTAATATTATTTCCTCCGTTTGTCGTATATATTTTATATATTATACTAAACCATATATTATTATATTGTATGTTCGACTGGTCTTTTTTAGGTTATTGTAATTATATACAGGATCCCGTAGATTTGTTCAATATTGTTTATTGTGTGACGACCTGACGTTTTTATTATATTGATTATTATTATTTATCCTCTTATTATATATTATTAATTATTATTCAATTAATTATTATTATTATTATTATATATTATTATTAATTTATTTTATTTGTATTATTATTATTATTATTAATTATATCCTCTCTGTATCGGGGCTCTTTCACATAGAAAAAGTTTTAACTTGGTGAAAATAACAATAACATGCTTTTGTTTTTTATTTTTGAAACCAAAAGAAACTTAGCGTACTATTATTAAGATTAGTAAAATAGGATCAGGTTTCCAAATCTGCTAATAATGCTATTCTTCGAGGTCAAAACATAAAAAAAAATCCTAATCTGACTTTCCTCTTTTGCTAACATGAATACTATATTATTTTATGGTTATCAAACATAAAATCTTAGGAGACAACTAATGACTAAAGCCCTAGGGCCTAAAGCCAAGATTCTAGTGAAGGTCATCCTAACCCAGTATTGAAGATTACTACTACAACTAGCAAAACGATGCACTCTAAAATGGGTTGCATTTTTTTTAGAGACCTTTCAGATCAAAAGCATTTTTACCCAATTTTATCAAAAACAACCCTTCTTGATACATAGCTCTAAACAAAGCTACATAGCCATTTCACTAAAACTATTTAAATATTTAGTTTGGATTGACTTCGTCTTTTCTGCATCTACATGGGTGGTTTTAATTAAAATTAGGTCGGAGTCCATGCAATTGATATCAAATGTTTGTAACAACAATGCAACCCATCTTAGGTTGAATAGTTTTTCTAGTCGTATAAGCAATTTTCAGTTCCTTCAGAGTGTTAAGAAATTTACCGTTACCTTGAAATTTTCCGTTACCTTGAATCCCATCCGGTACTGAAGAGAACTACTGTCTTGCTAGGGAATTTGCCATAGTTCTTCACCCAATTGTCGACGTCTTGAGCGGAACTTGGTAATTTATAATTTTTTTGGCCTACTTATATCATTGCATGGTATATGTACTCACTAGTCAAAACAACATAATAATGATTAATAAAAAAAAATATTCAAATAATAAATAAATAAGAATAATAATAATATAATAATAATGATAATAATAAAATATAAATATAATTATATATATTATAAATAATAATAATATAATAAAGCTAATAATCTAAGTTATATGTTAAATTTTGTTTTCTTAAAAAGTTTTTTAGGGAAAGGGGCATTATGAGAATCAACAGTTATTACCGGGTCTCAAGAAATTGTTTCCTTTTTCCAAGGAAATTCCGAACCACAT
>JABUQX010069456.1:0-2500 GCA_015478945.1 Trachelipus rathkii
CAGGAATCCAATTAGTAATTTCCAGTTTCCAGGTTCCTGGAATCCTTCCAGGATTCAGGGATTTCAGGATTCCCATACCCCCGGATACCGCTACTCACTACTTACATATATATATATCTTATATACTATATATTATAATATATATATAATATATTAATATATATATATATATATATATAATATATATATATATATATACCTAATATATATATATATATATATAATATAATTATATATATATTATATATATAATATATATATATATATATAATATATATATAATATATTATATAATATATATATATATTATAAGTATATTATTATATTTAATATATATATATTAATATATATATCTAAATTTTTTTTTTTTTTTTTTTTTTTTTTACACTTTTCTCCCCCACTCATGCTGGCAAGCCTATTTAATTATGGGGTGTTTTGCCTGACCACAAAAAAGAAAAAAGTTTAAAACCACCCCAAAACTTAAGAAAAAAATTACGCAAAAAAGAAAAATTGAAAAAAAGGCAAACAGAAAAACCCCCCGGCCCCCCCCCTGGCTTTGAAGCTGCGGGAGATTAATTCAGCAGGAAACACAGACAGATAATGCAAGAAACTTCCACAGAACAGATGTGTGTGATAAGAAGGAGTCAGAACAGGAACTAGGCCGGGTTGCTAATATCCACACAAAACTCTGCGCAGACACAGCAACCCCTTTGTGCTACGAGGACGTCGTAAAGGTGGAGGAACGCGAGGTGACAAGTTTCCTCGAGCACCTGCCGCTGCGGTACCCATAAAGAAAAGAGATAAAGCACCAACATCGCGCCGCAAAGATAGAGGGTCAGTGAAGTGGAAGTCGGAACAGTTTATAAGCTTTTGGCCTTTGACTCGACCCTGTCAAAAGCCGGGTGAACCAGAGCCCCAGAGGGTGAAGCAGTACTCCATACAAGGGCGGATTAAAGGCCCTTGTTAGCTTGAAGGCAACTGAGAAGAGGAAAACGACCGTCTCGACAGTCTAAACAAGAACCCCCAGTTTCTTTGAGGCCGCCCTAGCAACGTTGTGATTGAGGTTTCAAGACATTTTTTTGTATGTTAAGCAAGGATGTTTAATTTCAACAGGAAGAGACGAAGAGAACCGTCAAAAGAAATAAGGAAAGTTGGAAGGTGTTTAGAGAGGAGATTTGTAGAAGTTGAGTTTTAAGAATTAAATTTCACAAGGTTCAGACGACCCCACCCGTAAACCCTATCCAGATCAGCGAGAATAGAATAGAAAAGATTAGAACGAGAGGCAATTCTAGAAGTAAAAGAGGGAGCAGAATTGAAATGAGTTGAAGAATGAAGGGTCAGGTCGGCATGCGAGTGGATAGAGTTAGATGTGCAGGTGAGAAGATCGTTAATGAAAATAAGAATAAAGTAGGAGATAAGACAGAACCTGAGGAAACACCCCAATTAACAGGAAAGGAGGAAGAGGACGCTCCATCAAAGAGTGCTCTTATGGAGCGATCGGAGAGAAAACTAGACATTTGTAAGCAAAGAGGAGGAGGAAACCCAAAGGAAGGGAGCTTTGAGAGCAGTGACGCGTGCCATAACCGGTCAAATGCTTTGGATGAATATGCAAGCGCCACCACGCAAGTCTCCCCATAGTTCCTAGGGCGGAAAACCCAAATCAGTAAGATAGGAAAGTAAATCGCCTGTAGACCTTGAACGCCGAAAGTCGTACTGGCGATCGAAAAGAAGTGAATGAGATTCCCGATGACCTAAGAAATGAGAGTTGAGAAGGGTTCAAAAAGATCTTAGATAGAACACAAGTGAGAGCTAAGGGCGATAGTTAGAGGGATCAGAGCGTACCTTTTTTCGGAATCGGCTGGACATTTGCTTGCTTCCAACACTGAGGGAAAGTGTTAGTATTGAGACTTAGAGAATATAGTTGAAGGGCGGGGTCAGCACGGGAGCACACTCCCTCAAAACTCGGGAGGAATGCCATCCGGGCCACCCCTTCCTAACGTTCGTAGATTTCAGGAGGCCCATGCACCCGATCAAATGTAATAACCACAGCAAAGGCATAGGACACCTGAGGAGGAGAAAGGAAGGAGGATGAGGAAATGCCAGGAATCCGTCAGGGTTGAGTTAGAGAAATAGGACTGGCCGAGAGATTGGCCTTTTCAGTAAGAGAATTAGCAACAGAACCATCAGAGCGAATAAGAGAGGGAAATAAAGCTTTACAGAAGTTGTTAGGATGCTTTTTGGCAGAGGCCTAGAAAGATTTGTGCAGTAGGAGAACCAAGGAAGGTTAGCGCACTCTTTTGATGAAAGCCTCGCCTTTGCTCGTCGAAGAGTATCCCTGCAACGAGTATTCTAGCAGAAAGAAATTAGCAAGAGTGGATAGAGAACGAGATTTTTCCACTCCCGAACGCTCTGTCCTCTAGCCTGAATGGCCAGAGAACAAGAACGATCGAACCATGGATTATGAGGAGGAAAGGATTTAGTCGAGAAGGAATGAACTGCT
>JABUQX010069456.1:22500-29628 GCA_015478945.1 Trachelipus rathkii
TCTGATCTAGAGTCTCTAATTTGAAGTCTACAGATTCTTTTTACCTTGTCTCTTCGGCTATTTGCCAATATACTACTAAATTTATTTGTTTTTTTTTTGTTTTTATCTCCTAAAATTGCTGAATATCTTCCACTATCTAAACTCTAAAGTGAAGAGCATTTTCTTTCCTTCTCCTTCCCCTAAAATCATCAGTTTGAGTGTCTTCAATGTTCACTATCGTTAATGTCTTTCATCTTATTCTTAAAAATGCAGCTGGTAGAATCATTTATTATTTCTCTGCTCATAATAACCTAGAGTAGATAGATAAGGCAGTTTCAACTATCTTTAATAGTCTTTGAGATGAGCTGAACATAATATATCTTTTCTTTAACTTACAATTTTTCTTCTTTCTTTCTTTTTTTCAGCCTCCCCTCGGGCCCCATAGACTGTGAAAGGGGTGCGCAAATATGCACAGTAAACATAAAAGAAAGGGGTGCGCAAATATGCATAGTAAACATAAAAGTATAGCAGAAGAGCATAGTCTAAGTCGAAAAGATAGATAATCCCACATACCATACAATTCTTACCTATACGATTCACTGTCAATAACATACTTTTAATTCCATTCAGAAGTCAATCACCAACACAATATAATCCTTAACACCTGCTACAGAGCTTTCCTATTAATCCTGTCATAATACGCCTATTCCGGAGCCCAAAAACCTAAAAGTTTCTTCTCTCTTCTCTCTCTCTCTCTCTCTCTCTCTCTCTCTCTCTCTCTCTCTCTCTCTCTCTCTCTCTCTCTCTCTCTCTCTCATCTTATTTTATGTTTCATCCCGAAATCGTGCAAAATCTTTTCTCCGTAACAGTAAAACAGTAAATACTTTTCTCTGTAGAACTTGCAATAACCTTTCAGCTTAACTCTCTCTTTTTAACATTCTACAGAAAATGTCAATTTACATTATGCTTCTATCTTTCCCCTCCTCTTGTTTCTTTCGACATCAGTTCCAATGTCATACCTTGAACTCTTCCTTTTATACCTTCCACCAATTCCCTTGACTTGAACACATTCAAATGACATGAATCGGGACATATGTCATTAATTAAATTAAACAATTTGTTTCTCCACCCAACTCTGTGGGAACTATGGGAATCTGGGCTCTTATCACTAGAGAATATATATATATATATATATATATATATATATATATATATATATATATATATATATATATATATATATATATATATATATATATATATATATATATGTATATATATATATATATATATATATGCATGGGGAATCTGGGCTTCTTAGATCACTAGAGAATGTATATATATATAAGAGATATAAATTTATATATATATATATATATATATATATATGTCTATATATATATAAGAAAGTTATATATCCTTTTATTTGGAACGGGAATATTTGTCTATGTGAATAAATATATCTTGGTTTTCAAACCGTATATATAAAAATATATTATAAATGTTTTATATACCATATAATATATATCACATACATATATAAAAATTTGCAGAAGATATATATATATGATATACATATATATGTTTGGTAGTATACATATATAGTATATATATATATATATATATATATATGTATATGTGTGTGTGTGTGTGTGTGTGTGTGTGTGTGTGTGTGTGTGTGTGTGTGTGTGTGTGTGTGTGTGTGTGTGTGTGTGTGTGTGTGTGTGTAGGTGTGTGTGTGTGTGTGTGTGTGTGTGTGTGTGTGTGTGTGTGTGTGTGTGTGTGTGTGTGTGTGTGTGTGTGTGTGTGTGTGTGTGTGTGTGTGTGTGTGTGTGTGTGTGTGTGTGTGTGTGTGTGTGTTAATTGCTTTGTATTAAACTATTTTTAAATTATATTATTTTATATAATTAAATTAACACCCAATTATAAAAATATTTTGTAAAAATATAATTTTTTAAAAATTACGTTTAATATCTTATAATTTAAGAAATGAAAAAAAATTATCTTTTAATATTTAAAAAAAATTTCCTTTTGAGAAATTTTAAGAAATAAAAATTTTTCTTTTTTTTTCACCCCCGAAAAAAATTTGGACAAGAATTTGAAGCTTAATTGCCTACATAACTAAATTAAAATTTTTAAAGGAAAAAAAAGGGATAAAAGAAAATTAAGCAAAGCTTATCAAAAAAAATAAAATTAAATAAAAATAAAATAAAAATATATTATTTAAATCTCTTTTATTTTCCTTTATTCTGGAATTAATAATTAAGAAAAGAAACTTTTAATGATTTCGAATAACTTTCTGGGAAGATCGTTTCTCCCCCCCCAAAAAAAAAAAGAAGAGAGAGAGAGAGAGAGAGAGAGAGAGAGAGAGAGAGAGAGAGAGAGAGAGAGAGAGAGAGAGAGAGAGAGAGAGAAAAGAAAATTAGGCTCTCATCTTTTATTACCGATGTTTAAAAATAATCAAAAGAAGAAAAAGAAAAATATTTACATTCATTCTCAAATTTTCTTCTCTCTCATACGAACACAGAAACACACTTTTTCAGTCTATAATTCTCTCTAATATATATATAGGTATAGTATATATATATATATATATATATATACATATATACATACATATATATATATACATATTATGTTAATATATATATTATATATATTTATTGTATCCTTTATATTTTTTACATGCATACATTCCTTTAATTTTGTTCTTACATAAAGCTAATATTAAATTCATATATATATATATATATTATTATATTACATATATATACATATATATATATATATATATATTATTATTATATATATATATATATATTATTATATATTATTATATATATATATATATATACATATACATATATATATTATATACATATATATATATATATATATACATATATATATATTGGTGGTCCTTAGTTATAGAGGTGAAAAGTAATTAAACAATAATTAAAGACAATTATAAACAGACTTGAAGTTGTAAACGATGTAGCGGAACGAGGAGTAAAATTGAGAAAAAACAGTTTTTTGCAAATAGACGAATATAGGCGCCGATATCCCGATGGGCTAAGAAATCGACAGTATCTGTAAAATTACCAAATATTATTAAAACTTTGTTTCAGATGAGCCAAGTGTTCTTCTTACTTAATCTCGCTGAAATTTTACTAAACAAAAATATGTATTATTTGCAGCAATTCTAGGTGTCTTTAAGACATCAATTTTGAAGAGGGTGGAGTCGAAGTCGGAGTCGGAGTCGGTAATTTTCAAGAGGTCGGAGTCGGAAACTTTAGTTACATATATATAGCATATATATATGCGTATATAGTAGAGAGGAGAGGTAGCATATATATATATATATATATAGCAGTAGTAGCATAGTTAGCAGTATATATATATGCGTATGAGATGATATATATATATGAGAGAGAGAGTATATATATATATAAGTAGTATTCCGCCAATTAGTGACCTCCATCAGCCTTTTCGATATGAAGGAATAAGAGGTATAGGTCTGAAACTTGGGAATATAACGCGTATGGATAAGTACGAAACCGTATAACCCCCAAGTCTGTGGATGTATAGAGGTGGGTCACCCCGGAGAGTGCAGCCGCTACACCTCGTTGGCATTTCTTGGCCAAACCTAGAGATTGAGTTAAGCCTAACGAGAGCAAACATGGTTATCATAACCGTCACGATATGTCAGCGCGCGAGTATGTGCGCGCGCCCATACACCCTCTTCACATATTATTATTATTATTTTATATATTGGTTTATTATTATTAGAAGATAGAGGAAGAAGTGCTTCGGTGGAAACACTTTTGAGCAACCTTCATTTAATTTGACATCTTCTTCGTCACCTTCTGCGTCTCCTCCTCCGTCAGCGTCATGCATTGCGTTCGAATCCAATTTCGGTTCAGTCTCCTTCAGAGACTTCTGTATCTGTCTGTGGTTCGCACCCCTAGCCTTCTACAGCAGCAGCCGCTCCGACTCCGCCTCTGGTTCCGGCCGCGATTCCGACTCCGACTCCGCCTCCGGCTCCGGGACCGCATCACCGCAACGCCTGGTCCGGTAGATAATGTGAATAGCTCTAGGAGAAAAGTGAGTTTGCTTTTTGCATTGCAGGTAATTAGGTATTTAGAATTTATTGTATTATTGTTTTATACATTATTGTTCTTATTGATTATTATTATTTATTATTATTATTATTATTATTATTATTATTATTATTATTATTATTATTATTATTATTATTATTTATTATTATTATTAATATTATTATTATTATTATTATTATTATTATTATTATTATTATTATTATTATTATTATTATTATTATTATTATTATTATTATTATTATTATTATTATTATTATTATTATTATTTATTATTATTATTATTATTATTATTAGGATTATTTATATTATTATTATTATTATTATTGATATTATTGATATTATGATATTATTAATTATTATTATTTATGTATTATTATTATTATTTTTATTAAAAATTATTTTTTTTTTTTTTTTTTTCATTATTATAATAAAAAGATTTGAAAGAAAAGAATTTTGTTTAAACATTTATTAAAAAAAAATATCATAAAAATACATATAGAAAATAAATAAATCATTCATATATAAATATATATATATATTTATATATATATATAGGAGAGGTATATATATATATATATATATATATATATATATATATATATATATATATATATATATATAAGAGTTATATATATATATATATATATATATAGATATATATATATAGCAAAGATATAGAGTATAGTATGTTTTATTAATTTAGTTACATATATATATATATATATATATATATATATATATATGTTATATATATATATATATATTATTACATAATATATTAAGTATATATACATATATGCATGTATATATATATATATAGATATATTTATATATATGTTATATATATGTATGCTATGGTATAAGAAGTACTACATATACACATACATAGAAAGTATTATTTCTGCAACAGCTTAGTGAACATTGGCCTTTCCTCAATCTATAAGCAACCCTCTGAAACCACATAGGATTGTGCGAGCTGTTTTTTTTTAATAAGACCACGCTTATTACCAGTCATCTTCAATCTCTTTTAGACCGGATTATTTATTTACTATAGCTTAAATTCCATTGTAGAGTTTTTTAAATGCCATATCTTTACCTTTAATTTCTGCATGAGGATTTGTTTCATCCTTATGATAAGCGTTACCATGCAAACTCTCTGTACCACCTGGTGTTCTCATTTCTCAGCTATTATTGCAGTGATATCACCCCCCTCCCTAAGTTTAGAATAATAATAATGCTCTTCATCATCTATCAATCGTTCATTCTCATCATCATTCTGCTATCATCCAGTGATTTATGACTAGTTTTTGCATAGTGTTAAAGTTAATTATTTCGCTAGTTGTTTTGTTTAATGTTAACCCTTTAGCTTTTATTATATGATCTATGGATCCGTCCTCTTTTATAATTCGTACAGCGTAAGATTTAGGACCTGTACATACAAAGGCATCAGCACTATTGCCCTCTCCTATTTCATCAGTTAAATCTCCCAAAAATTTCTACAGTGTGATCAGTTTCTCCTCCTCTGTTAGTAAGGCATTAGTACAGCTATCTGTGTCAAAGGTAGTATAAGACCTTCAAGTTGTCCTAACCACTCAAGAAGATTATATAGTTTCACTCTAGCATGAGCTGTAGTGAAAGCAGCTATAGCTATATTAGTGCTTCTGGTTGTTTGCTCTGCAAGAGAAGTATACTTCACAGAAACAATATATCTCTTACCAGCAACCACTACATTTTCAATTTCCAAATCGGCTTGCTTTGCCAATGCCCAGACCTCTGCGTCACTGTGACAAATGATGTCTTCTGTAGCAGGTGCGCGTTCCGCCATTTTTCCCCAAAGAGAATTAAGACATAACTTTGCAATGAAACGGAGACCAGGGTTGCTCTTGATATTAGCCTTATCAAAAATTTCAATATTCTTCTTTCAAAGTCTTCTATGAATTGATTGAAGATAGGACTATCAATCCAGCTATTCTGTGCTGGTAAACCTGATGCCTCAGTCTTTATCTTCAGGAATTCTTTTATATACTCAGTGAACAATCCTATCTTAGGTGTAAATGTCCATATCTCGTTAAGTTTGGTGATTTTGTATCCTTTCTTTAATGCTAATTCTAATTCTGGTGTAGTATAAACACCACGGAATTCACGTTGTCGCTTAGTATGTTTACATAATGTTTCCTGCTTCGTTTCTGCACATGTCCTGCATAACGTGAACACGAGTCTTTCATCGTATCTTCCTGGTAGAACTGGCATATAGAGCTTATTAGGTGGAAGGACCCAGACATTAGCTAACCCAAAATAGTTTTCCTGGTTAATCTCTCACAATAAATTTCTTCATAGATGGTGCTAATTCCCGACTAATTTTGTGGGTATACCACTAGGGAATGCCTGGGTTTTCTGAACCCAAGGGTACAACGATGTAAAATCCAAGTAGTTAATTTCGTTTTCCCATCTGTGGGATAATAGTGACACAAAGGGTTCTGTTCTTCTCCGTATAGAAAGCCGCCTCACCCACATTGAGTTTACCATGCGCTACATCATTTGCGATTCTAATAACATAATGACTCCAAACCTTCTTCTTCTCTTCTCTTATATTTTTATCGGGATGATCAGGATCTTGAATAATTTCTTCTTTTTGCATTTTCCATTCACATTCCCACACACGTACTACATTAAACCCGGCTTCTTTATACCTATCTTCTTGTTTCATGGTGAGATTGTAGCGGTCAACAGCCGATACGCCATGCAGCATACCTTTTCCTTTATTACAGTCTTTATGTCCATGCCATGCACAGCCATGGAATAGATATACTATTCGTTTCTTCCTCGAACAGATCCTACCAGCGGTCTCAGCTGCAGTATCCATAGTTTCATTCTACCATTCTAGCTTTTAAAGCCTTCATCTTCCAACTAGATTTCTGAGTTGTATAAAAATCGGCATCGTTAATGGGGTTATTTTTAAAACTGAATAGCACAACGCCGATCGGGGGAATGCTGCTTTCTATTCATCGCTTCTTAGCCTCTTTCTCCA
>JABUQX010069457.1:0-5000 GCA_015478945.1 Trachelipus rathkii
ACCGATATCTGAACCAAACCGAACCCTGAACCGGAGCCGAGTCGGGTGGAGTGAGTCGGAAGTCGGAGTTGGAGCACAAGACACCTCGAAATTGAGATCACTCCGTGATCTCAATTTCTTTAATATATATAATGAATAATAATAATAAATATACAACAAACACAGACAAACACAGACAAACACAGACAAAACCTTCGGTTTTGTCTGTTTGTCGGATTGACAGACCTGTCGGTCTGTCAATCCTCCACATAAGCCTAATATATCTCTATTCATGTCATATCGAAAGAAGGGTGGGTGGGAAGGGTTCATATCACTTAGTATATATATATATATATATATATATAATATATATATATATAATATATTTTATTTATATATATATATTATATTATATTAATATATATATATTATATATTATATATATATATATATATATATATATATATATATATATATATATATATATATATATATATATATATATATATTGATTTTATTTATTATTATATATATTTTATATATATATATTATATATATATTATGTATATAATAATATAAATATATCTATATAATATATAATATATATAATATATATTTTAATGATTTTTAAAATAAATTTAATCACATAAGTATATACTTTCTGAAATTTAATATAAATATCGATTTAGTTTCCAAGAGGCATTTTAAGTAGATATTAATTATATAATTAAGCTCAATTGAGAGCAAATGGATCAGATTCATATTAATATGTAACAATTATGAACTATGTAATAATTGTTAGGATCTACTTTTGTTTAATATTTTTACAGAAACAAATTTAATGCATAATTTTTTTTTTTTAATCTTTTATGATTTCCCTTATAATAAGAACAGAAATTTGAAATAAGAAAATAGCGAATTTATTTTGGCTTTTAAAAATTTTATTAACAATTTTGGGATATATATATAGTATATATAACGTAAGTAGCTCAAGTAAGATATTAATAAATAGTAGTGCTATATATATAATATATAGTAATATATAATACCGAGATATATAATATATATATTGAGTATAGATTATAGATAGTTATTGTAATATGACTATATATAAGTACAATATATCAAATAAGGTATTACCTGTCTCTAAAATATATATATATATAATATTTGAATATATATATATATATATATATATATATATATATATAGATATAATATATATATATAATATAATTACTTAATTAATATCGTATATAAATATATATTATAATTACATATCTTTTTTTTATTATTATATATATATATATATATATATATATTATATATATATATATATATATATATATATTGTCTCCTTCTAATTAACCATTATAAGTCATTTGGTAGGTTCAGTATACTGAATTTAACTTTTTTCCAAACCAATCGTACATGTTAATTCCCCCTCTCTATATGAAACCTCACGTAAAAGTTTGATTATATGTTTTAAGAAAACTTCAGATTTCGTTTCGTCGTTCCTTCAAAAAATTATATTCTTAATTTTTAAAAATCAAAACTCTTTATATATTTGAACCTACTATGCAATGAATGTGAATGAATATTTAACTCAGTTTCTATCATTGAAAAAAGTTTAATAGCTTCATTCACCATTTTTTTTTTCTCTTAAAAAGAAAGATTCTGTATTTATAGTCTACAGTAAAAATTCTTTTCCATGTGCAGAACTAAAAGGAAGCAACGAATGCGGAAAGGGAGTTCGAAGGTAGGTACTTACTTGGGTAGGACATAAGGAAGCTGTTTTCATAAGAATTCCCAATAAATATTTTTTCACCACCACTCACGGGTCAGGAAGTGCGGGAGTGGACAAATGCTCGTTTGCCATGCATTTTTATCTTCAATTTCGTTTTATCTACAAAAGTCCCTGTACCCCATATATTATATTATATAATAATTAATATATATATATATAATATATATATATATACTGTGTGTGTTGTGAATATATATATATATATATATATCTATATATATATATATATAATTATATAATATATATTAGTTATTACATATATAGGTTTTTATATTTCACGGCTTGGATCTATTTCTCTTTTGTGGTTTCGCCATTGTTTTGGATTACTTTGAAGGCAAAACTATAATCAGTGCTTACATTTCAAAACCTGAGTATTACAAAACGTTTCAATAGTATCATTGGTTCATTCTTATTAGCATATGTTAGTATTATTAATTACTTTTATTATTATTATTATTATTATATTATTATTATTTATTGGTATTATTATTTTAGTATTATGAATTGGTATTAGTAGTGTAAACTTAACCACAATTATGATTATTATTATTATTATATTAATTATTATTATTTTATTATTATTATTATTATTATTATTATTATTATTATTATTATTATTATATATATTATATTTAGTATAAAGATTAATATTATTCATGCATTATATTTTATTATTATTATTATTATTATTATTATATATTATTATTATTATTATTATTATTATTATGATTATATTATTATGTATTATTTTTTAATATTATAAATCCATTTTTATCTATTTTCTTCTAATCTTTATTTTTATTTTCATAATCATAATTCTTTTTGTTTATTCTTATTATTAATTTATTATTATATTATTATTATTATTTTATTATTAATTATTATTATTATTATTATTATTTTATTATTTAATTATTAATTATTTATTATTATTTTATTATTATTATTATTATTTATTATTATTATATTATTATATTATTATTATTATTATTATTATATTATTATTATTATTATTATATATTATTATTATTAATTATTAATTAATTATCATTATTAATTATTATTATTATTAATATTATTTTTTATTATTATTAATTATTATTATTATTATTATTAGTGTATTATTATTATTATTATTATTATCTTAATATTACTATATTTATTAATCATTGATATTTATTTCTAACATTTAAAATTATTAATTTTATTTATTTATTATTATTATTATTATTATTATTATTATTATTATTATTATTATTATTATTATTATTATTATTATTATTATTATTATTATTATTATTATTATTATTATTATTATTATTATTATTATTATTTTAATTATATTTATTATCATTGTTATTTTGTTATTATTATTATATTTTTATTACTATTATTGATATTATTTATTATTATTTATTATTGTTTATTATTATTATTGTTAATTTTTAGTTATTATTATTATTGTTATTATTTATTTATTATTATTATTAATTAACTAATATTATTATTTTATTATTATTATTATTGTCATTATTGTCAAATGTTTATCGATTACTATTATTTTTGGGGGGGAATGGACGAAAAACGTCCCATAGTAGCCGCTTTTCTCATCTATTATTATTTTTGTATTAATATAAATATGTAAACACAACCATGTAATCTATTAGAGAGGATAAAATATCGTTGATTTTCATTTTGATTGGATTATTATTTATTTATTTATGTATTTGAAGGTTAATTTGTGTTAATTATTAATTATTAATTTATTATTTTTATTATTATTATTAATTATTATTATTAATATTATTTATTACTTTTAATATTCTTATGCATTATTATAATATTATTAGTTAGTTATTATTATTATCCTGCAAGTGGTATTGATTATTATCGGTGTTATGCTCTTGGGTGTAATTTACCTGGAGTAATGGCAAGTTGACAAGAACTAATTTATTGGGGAAATTCGTGTGTCTTTCCGGCCCAGCTACTAAGTAGTCCATTTGTGCACTTTACGAATTCATTTAGTCTCTTTCTGTCCATCAATTTTCGAATTATTTATATCTTTCAATCCTCCTCCTCCTCCTCCTCCCTCCTCCTCCTCCACCTCCTCCTCCTCCTCCTCCTCCTCCTCCCTCTTCACAGTTATATTGTTTTTGAATTCCTACCCATCAGTCGATTTAAGTACTTGTACGTAATTTCCTTCTTTCAAAGAGGTCCTCCCTTTTTTTTCTCGTCATAATCCCCTTGGCTATCCGTGCCGTTTCCCGGCTAGGTCTTTCACCACATCACCTTCCTTCCCCGTCCTATTTATTTGTAAGCTGAAAACAGGTCCTTTCGCTTTGCTCTGATCGGGCCGCAATTATAGGGGACGCCGAACTTCGAGTTAACCGATTGGAGGAGTCCTTCTGCACTTTTGGTGTTTAATCTCGGATCTGGCGTGAAGTTATGTAGGTTCCATGCGAATACACGGGGGTAAACCGACGTGGGTTCCGGGAGGCCCTTCCGAGGTCACATTCACAGCCGCCCTAACGGAGTGTAATCCGGGAAGTTTGTGCGAGTCTCTGGTTTTGTGACCTGTTTGTGGGGATGAAGCGATACCTTTCCTTATAAATATAGGCTTTTTCCGGCTATCACTGTTATTTACTTTTATGTTTCATTTGTATTATTGTTATATTTCCTCATTCATTGGTGACGAAGTCTGAGGTTTAATATTTATGAAACTGGCTTTTCAAGAAAAAACGTTATTAAGCCAAGGTGAGCACAACAACAATTACCATCAGTAGGGTCCTATCCTGCCAACCTCGGTCCCTCCTACTTCAGACCAGCAGGTTTTTCCGCTTTTAATTCCTTCCTACTACACCTAAAAATCTTTCTGCATTAACCCAGCGGTTCGTCGCCTGGCATGCTCTTGACACCCCATAATATCCAAACGGTGAGCAAAACCCGAAAAGTGTGCCGCGCCGTCATGTCGTCCGTTTGCTTACTCCAACTGCTGCTTTTCCCTCCAGGAATGCGCAGCTGACATATCATCCCTGATATATTACTTATGCGTATCCACCACCTCCAAAGCTCTTACTGAGCAAGAACATATTCTTAGAGATGCATCTGAAGTAGAAGACCCCCAGTCCGTTAGGAGAAACAGGTCCCTTCTCGTTCCAGCTACTACCCTATCAAAGTTTCATCTTGTCATCCATAAAGTCTATCGGATAACAAC
>JABUQX010069457.1:7500-10000 GCA_015478945.1 Trachelipus rathkii
AGTACCAGAAGGATGGGGAAAGTCAATTATAGTGCCAATATATAAGGGAAAAGGAGACACAGGAGACTGTAAAAACTACAAGGGAATTTCCTTGTTGAACCATCTGGTAAAAACATATGAGAGAATTTTAGAGAAAAGGTTGAGAATAGTATGTAGAGCCAGTCTGGGGATAGAACAGCACGGATATAGGAAGAAGAAAAGCACGACGGATCTCTTGTTTACCTTGAGAATTACGTTAGGAAAAGGTATGAGAATATAATAAACGAGCATATTTAGCTTTCATAGATCTGAGAAAAGGCTTTCGATTCAATGCCTAGAGAGAGACTGTGGAGAGGTGTTGGAGAGAGATAATGCCGTGGTAGAAAAGTTGAGAGAGCTCTGGGTATGAGTTTTTGTTATCAAGGATTAGGGTATGAATTGGTTTGTTTGATGTGTTTTGTAAGAACGATGGTGTTGAGAGGTGTTATAGGGAATGGTTTCAAGGTGAAGATAAAGGGTAAGGTGAGCTCTAATGAGTCGTGTTGGTTGGTACCATTTGTGTTGTGTTTAGTTGTGTGGGTAGTGTATGTTGGATGGTGGATGTGTGGAGTTATAAAGGAGAGAAGACAGGATATATTATGAGTCTGGTAGACGAGTTGGGAGGGAGAAGGAATTAAAAGAGTGCACGAAGATTATGTGATAAAATACAAGGGAATGTTGGAAGAGAGAAGACATGGAGTGGCCATACTGGTTAAACCTATCATATATAAAAACGTTATAGAGACTATAAGGATGAATGAGAAGATGATGGAAGTAACAGTAAAAAATAAGGGAGAAACGATGATCATATTACAAACATATATCCCACACAGCGGAAAGCCTACAGTGGAGAAGGAGAGGTACAGAGAAAAGCTACAGAGATTATATGATTTGAGAGGAGATATAAAGGTGGTGATGGGAGACATGAACCCACATATGAGAACGAGAAGAGGTGGAGAAGAGCGAGTGTTGGGTGCTTTTGGAATGGGAGAAAGAAATGAGGAAGGAGAACGGTTGATAGATCTCGCAATGAGAAATGGATTGGCTTTTATGAACACCTGCTATGAGCATGAAGAGAGTAATAAGTGGACTTGGTGTAGATGGAGCTCGGAAGATGGAAGATATACCGAAAAATTGACGATAGACTTGTTACTTACGAACAGCAAAAAGGAGTTCACAAATGTCAAGAGCTTGCCTAGTGTATCAATGGACTCTGACCATAGGATGGTGGTAGGCATATTGAGATGGAAAGGAAGAGATAAATCAAGAAAGATCATAAGAGATAGATACCATATCGATAAGTTGAAGGACTGGGAAGTAAAACAGAGATTTGATGAAACCTTGAAGGAGGGAAGGGGACGGGTGGAAGACAATGGATAGAAGATGAACGAAAAGTGGAAAAATTTTAAAGAGAAATTGGGAATAGAGGCACAGGATGCGTTGGGTGTGAAGAAGGTTGGTAGAGGAAAAGAAAAGAATGGCATGGTGGAATGAAGAAGTGAATACTGCCATATTCAATAAAAACAAGGAATATAGATTATGGATGAAGGGAAGAAATAAAGTTGAAAGACTAATATACGTAGAGGCCAAGAAAATTGCTGAAAATGTAATGAAACAATCCTGGAAAAGAATTGGGACAGAGGTGAAGGAGGACAAGAAAGGTACAAGGAAATTAATATACGGATTGGAGAAAGTCATTCAAACAAAGACAGATCCGGAAACGTTCGTAATAATGAATAAAGAGGGAGAGATACTGACAGATGAGGGGGAGGTGATGGAGAGGTGGAGAGAGTATTTTTGAACAGTTGTTGAACTGCAGGGATGTGAAAGGAGGTTAAGAGAGGTGGGATGGAGGAGGAAGTAGAGAGAGAGTCCAAGAGGGGGAAATAACAATAGAAGAGGTGAGAGAGGCAGTAAAGATACTAAAGAACGGGCACAGCCGGATTAAGTGCCAAGGTCTATAAGACAGGAGAAGAAGTGATAAAATGGTTGTACGATATAATAAAAGAGATATGGAGAGGAGAAAGCTTGCCGGGGGAGTGAGAACTAGCAACAATATGCCCAATTTACTAGAAAGGAGATAAAAGAGTATGTGATAACTATAGAGGGATAGCACTTTTAAACGTAGCTAGCAAAATATATAAAATAATATTAGAGAGAGGACTGCGAAGTCGAGTAGGGGTCTTGGGAGAATGGCAATGGAATTTCAGAGTGGGCAGAAGCACAACGAAGTTAATATTCTACATGAAAATGTTGGTAGAAAAGACGGTAGAGTGGAAAAAGAAAACTGATGTGGTCTTTTTGGAGATTGAAAAAGCATTTGATTGGATAAATATAGAAAAGTTATGGAAAGTGCTGGGAGAACCGGAGTATGGGATCACTCAAAAGCTGATAACAAAAATAAAAAGCACACACACCAGACTTCCAGAAACAAGATAACGGGGAATTTGGGGATGAGATATGGCTCAGGGTTGATACGGAG
>JABUQX010069457.1:12500-16880 GCA_015478945.1 Trachelipus rathkii
GATATTACATATTATTGCTGAGCATTATTATACATATTATTATTATTATTGGTTATTAGCTACATATTATTATTATTTCCATATATATATATTATTATTATTATTATTACATATTGTTACATATTATTATTATTGCTATTATTATTATTATTATTATTGGTTGTTATTATTATTATCATATTATATTACATATTTTATTATTATACTTATTATATATTAAAATTATATTATTATTATTATTATTATTAATTATTATATTATTATTATTACATATTATTATTATTATTATTATTATATTATATTATATTAAGAGCATATTTATATTATATATATATATATATATTATTATTATTATTATATTATTATATATACATATTATTATATTGTTAATACATATTACATAAACATATATATTATTATTATATTATTATTACATATATATATTACACATTATTAATATATACATACATATATATAAGTTATATATATAATATATACATATATTATTATTATTATTATTATTATTATTATATATATATATATATATATATATATATATATATATATATATATATATATTTATAGAGGAAATTCAATCAGAGTCTAATCAATTTGAGTGCACTGAAGCATTTCAGGTAATTTTGCTTAGTTGTAGTTGAAATTTGATTTAAAATTGTAGGTTCATCTTTTATTCTTTCTAAATAGAAGACTACAAAAATATGTTAACTTTTATACCTCTTTTATTATATGTTGAATAATTATAGCAGAATGAATGGCCAAGTTTATGATAGACACCAAATTCAAGACTAAAGTAATTGCTTTGTACAATTTTTTGGAATTAAAATCCTCCCAGGTTAATTGCTTTATAAAAAATAAAATTTGAAATTCAAAATTCAAATTTTTTTTTTTATTCAGAATAGCGAAATTGCAATTTAATTATTTAATACCATAGATACACATAAATTTTATATTATATAGTTCAATGTTAATACAATTTCAATATACCAATATATTTTATAAATAAGGATGAAATTTCCCTACTATCTGAAATGGAGCTACTAATTGCAGCACAGTGTTGTGTCTTTTCAGCCTGAATATAATACATGATTTACTTGTATTTCATAACTGTTAATGACAAAATATATTTTAAGCAACAATAATAATGATGTCTCTTCCTTTCAAACAGTATTATTAATTATATTAAAAGTACAATACCCCATAATAAGAATGATATGGAATAATTAGGTTTTCATTATACCATATAAAGTGAATCCTCTCATAATCCCCCTGATTATCAATTTAAATATTGATTACTATATATATATATAATATATATTTATATATTAGAATATATATATATCTATATATAAATATATATATATATACCAGTAGTTTGATTCGACTAATATTAGACCTATAATAATATAGTTGAAAATCTAGAGGGCTATAGTATATCGGTAATATATTATATATATTATATGCTATATGATGGAGGAGAGTGATATATATATACTCATACTAGTATAGACTATCTGTTAGTACTATACTATCACTATAGCTCTACGGTTCAGTTAGTTTGTAGGCGGGGCTACGGTAGGATATTAGTCATAAAAAATATAATATTATATCATGATAATATGTATTATAAATAGTATATATATTCAATAAATAATACACCTGATATAAAGTCTGCCATATCAATGTATTTAGGTATGAAAAAATAAAATATATCTTAATTGTTCAGTTAGTATTTATATAATATTAATTATTAAATTATAATATAGAATATGAAATATATTAATTAATCAATTAAAGAAATATTTAATTCGAATAGAATTTTTAGAAAAAAATGATTTTCCTGGGGAATATGGTGTATTAATATATTATTTTTATATATATATTTATTAGATTATATTTTATATATATTATTATACTGTTATTAATATATATATATAATATTTATGACCGTATTATATATAATAATATATTATATGATTATATTATATAGATAATTAATTGGTATAATTATATTTATATATATATATATATACTATATCGTTTCAATTTCATCTATATTTATACATATATAATATATCTAGATTATTTTTATATATAAGTTTATAATTATAATATTACATACTATGATAGTAATATAGTAATGCCGCTGTTGAGGCATATTAATTAATGTGTAATATTAATAATTAATTTACATATAAACTATTTAATATATTATAGTGATATATATATTATATTCATTGTATTTTTATAGTATGATAAAAGATATATATAGTTTAGAACTACCTTTTTGTCGTAGTGATATATTTTACTTTAGAGAGGAAGCCTTGGATTCTTTGTTTAGTATTTGCTTTACTTGTCACTTTCTTCATTTTATTATAATGTAGCTAAATTTAAAAATTGTTAAAGACACTTTTTTTTAATTGAAATAAAATTTGATAAAAGAAAGAGTTTTTTTTTCGTCCCGACACGCGAGAACTCTTCAGGCTAAGGGACTGGATTATTTCTTTCTTGATCTTCATCAGCTCAAGTGTGTTTCAAGTTGGTCTGCTATTTTCTCATGGTGTTGTTGAAATATTTTTTCTGTGAGTGATCATGTGTAATAAAAATACTATCTATAACTTCACCGGGATGTTCATTGTAGTTGTTACTATTATTAATGCACTAAAGGATGTCACATGCATTTTGCGAATGCGCGTGTGATAGAGAGATTGGCCTTAAACTGCTTTCATCTATTAACAAACAGCTCAGTTGATGCTCATTACAAGCATATTCTTTCATTTAATGAATATTAAAACCAAACTGCGAACCTGAGTAGTGGACCCCCACTGTTCTCCGCAATATCAGTAACATATATTGGACAGCTAAACCAGGAATTTTATCTATTTAAGTCTTGAGAGAAGAGGAAACCCCCACCACTTTATTAAACAATAGTTTATGATTAGATATGTAGAATGCATTTTTGTTTTGTCTCGCTCCCTCACAACACCAACCCTATATGAGTCCTAAACTATATGATCTCTATTCATTTGTCCCACAGATTCAGTTATAGCGATAGAAATCCTTCGCAAGCAACTGCTATCCTCTTTCTACTGCAGTCGTGATTTTTTTAACCAGTGGAAGCAACTGCATTTTTCCAAATAATTAAAAATTTTCCTTGCTGTTAAAACCTTATTTATAATTTTGATTTTTGCATCGATATCCTTAAAATGACGAATGGAATACACACTTTTCAAGATTTACTAATAATATGAAAACGCAAATCATCACACCCATAACTATATACTATTGAGCTATCTAATCATTCTCGCAAACACAAATATTGGGGCTGTTTTCTGTCATCGCTTCTATTTCTCGTGCCTTTGTCGTTATTATGCTCTCACTGCTTCTTGTCACCTAGCACAAGAAACTAAATACTATTCGCACAATTACTTTCAAATCATCTTTATCTATTTTGCTATAATCTGCTATTTTTTCATTCCATCAAAAGCACTTAAGGGCAACAGGCAAAATAAAGAGATACTCTTTATAGCAGTTACCGCGAAAAAAAACACGGCAGGCAACGACTTCTCTTTTTCACAGCGCAAATCAACTAATGCTCCTCGTCAACACGACTGCAGTTAATATATTCGTTTAAAAACAAATATATACTAAAATATTACAAATTTACAATTCCTCAATCACCTTAAAAAACATTCTTAAACCCCAAACAAAAAAATCTCCTCCAAAGCTGTATTATATTGTCAATCCCTTGCATACTGCACCATAAACATATATAACAGTTATTGTGATAACCATATACGGATGTTGCAAAGAAGAAAAAATCAACGTACAATGACCTGCACAAAGGACAGCATAAATTCAGGGCTTTAACAGTTAGGCGTAACACAATCCACTCTATCAATATCAACAATAGAAGATGATCCGAATTATCACACACAACATCGGCAAAATCATAAGGAATCGCCTTTTGCTGATTTAATATAGTAAGCACTCAACAATAAGCATCCGCGGTGAGTTAAATAGATTTTCCTACAAAATTGATATCTGAAAACACAATATTTCACAACAATGAAGAAAATAGCAGACCAACTAAACACACTTGACTGATGCAAGATCAAGAAAGAAATTCCTGGGGTAGGGGTGGCGTGCTGTCCTTAGTCCTGAGAGGGTTGGCGTGTCGGGACGACAATCTACTTTTTCCGCTTTTTAAAATTTATTTCATTAAAAAAAGTGTCTTTACAATCCAACATTGTTTTTAATTTGTGTACATTTTAGTAATATATGAAGTGACAGTAAGCATAAAAAGTTATGTCTTGGAGTATTTTTGGATGTATTAGGTGATATATATATATATTATTTATA
>JABUQX010069458.1:0-7500 GCA_015478945.1 Trachelipus rathkii
CTGTGGTAGGTATATATAGGTACGAGTTTAAAAACTAAGGGTAGTCTCTCAATTTCAGTTGGCAGAAGCAAATTTGTACATGGAAACTGCACTCCTGGACATGATCAATGTTGTTGTTTACAGTGAGGTAAAGTCTCATCATGATCACTTATGATTTTAAGTTATATAAAATTTCATACAGCTTCCAATTCCTCTAATATTAGTTATGTAAATATTTAGGTTTTATATTAATAAAAGGATATTTAAACTTTTTAATATATATTTTGTTAAATAAAATTTTTATCATCTTCGTTTTTTATTGTTGTTATTCTTATTATTGTTGTTCTTATTGTTAATATTTTTGGTAAATTTTCCTTTCTTCCTAGCTGGCTCTGGTTGTGATATTTCCTTGTCTATTTCACTTTGTGTCATGTAACGAGGCTGTTTGGTTCTGTAATAAAAATTTTAAAACCTTATTCTTGTTAGGGGGTGGAAAGTTTTACGAACATTAAAACTACAAGTTGCTTTACTAAGTACTTAAATTTGAACACTTGTGATGATTAACTTATCTAGTCTGCAGAAAACTGACCAACCTACCTTTTGATAGATATAGTATTTTTGTTTCCTTTAGAGCTTACATTCGATTACTTCGTCCACATATTGATGGGCATACTCTGTTTAAGATCTGGAGTTGGTAGGTTGTACAGGTTCAAAATCATGGAAAGAATGTTTAGTAGGCTTTAAACTTTTTTTACAGATTACCACCACTCACGGGCTGGGCCCTTTTCATGGAGGGGGCAGAAAATAAAGTATATAAAACCCAGGAGAGCGCAGACGTGGAATTTAGTTGGAAAAACAGAAAATGGCTGGAAAGGAGGCACCACAATGAACAAGTCTGGGGCTTTCAAAGATCACGCAAAATTCATGCGAGAGCAAAGTGCTACATGGGTGACGCAATGGAGGTGAAATGCAAGCGGCCAACTCCTAGAGCATCTGCCGTTGTAATACCTATAGAAAAGAGATAGTGCGCCAACGTCAAGTCGCAGAGATAGAGGGTCAAGAGAGTTTTAGAGTAGCGAACCGTTTATTAGTCTCAAGCTTTCAGACTACAACTGTCCATAAAAAATGTAAATTTGTGAAGCATAGGAATGAATAGGAGAACGAAGAGTTTTTTCGGCATGGCCGATAGGATGTAACTCCTGATGAGCGAGACAGGCTACCATCGAACCATGGGTTCTTGTGGAGAAAAAGATTTAGTTTTGAAGAATGGAATATTCTTGTTCCCAGACGACACGGGGAGGAGGGGTAAGGGGGAGATTTATTCCATCTTAATAAATTTTTCTCTACAAGAACCCTGGTTGAGTGGAGCTGTTTCTCGGCTCCTTCAGTGAGTGAGACATTGCTGTGGCATGGAAAACTTTTCTCGTTCTCGGACTATACCGCTCTACCCTCACCCTTACATTGGATAGAGTTGAGTCTAAAGCTGAGACTAATAAACGGTTCGCTACTCTAAAACTCTCTTGACCCTGCTATCTCTGCCGACTGTGACGTTTGGCGCAATTATCTTTTTATAGTATTACAACGCAGATTGCTGCTTAGGAGTTGGCGATTGCATTTTCACTCCATTGCGTCCGCCTATGTAGCACTTTGTCTCGCTGAATTTTGCGTGATCTTTGAAAGCCCCAGACTTGTTCATTGTGGTGCTCTCCTTTCCAGCCATTTTCTGTTTCTTCCAACCTAAATTACGTCTGCGCTTTCTGTTTTTGTATGCAATATATCTCAAATAGCTTGAGAAGGGCCCAGCCCGTGAGTGGTGGTAATCTGTAAAAAAAGTTTAAAGCCTACTAAACATTTCTTTCCAGGATTTTGAGAATCCTGTACAACCGTTACCAACTCCAATCTTTAACAAGTATGCCATCAATATTGACGAAAGTGAATGGAATGAAGCTTCTAAAGGAAACAAAAATACTATATCTATCAAAAGGTAGGTTGGTCAGTTTTCTGCAGACTAGATAAGTTAATCATCACAAGTGTTCAAATTTAAGTACTTAGTAAAGCAACTTGTAGTTTTAATGTTCGTAAAACTTTC
Source organism: Trachelipus rathkii (assembly GCA_015478945.1). Classification (NCBI taxonomy): domain Eukaryota; kingdom Metazoa; phylum Arthropoda; class Malacostraca; order Isopoda; family Trachelipodidae; genus Trachelipus; species Trachelipus rathkii. The sequence goes on from JABUQX010069458.1 coordinate 2,069, forward strand.
CACCCCCTAACAAGAATAAGGTTTTAAAATTTTTATTACAGAACCAAACAGCCTCGTTACATGACACAAAGTGAAATAGACAAGGAAATATCACAACCAGAGCCAGCTAGGAAGAAAGGAAAATTTACCAAAAATATTAACAATAAGAACAACAATAATAAGAATAACAACAATAAAAAACGAAGATGATAAAAATTTTATTTAACAAAATATATATTAAAAAGTTTAAATATCCTTTTATTAATATAAAACCTAAATATTTACATAACTAATATTAGAGGAATTGGAAGCTGTATGAAATTTTATATAACTTAAAATCATAAGTGATCATGATGAGACTTTACCTCACTGTAAACAACAACATTGATCATGTCCAGGAGTGCAGTTTCCATGTACAAATTTGCTTCTGCCAACTGAAATTGAGAGACTACCCTTAGTTTTTAAACTCGTACCTATATATACCTACCACAGGGTATTGGTAATTGGTCCATTGTTTTTTTTTTAAATTTACTTGAACATTAGAATTATGAAATTTTAAAACAAAGTTTACTCATTAGATAGAAAATGTAGAATGGTTATCGATTTAAAAAACTAATGTCCTTACTTACCTGTAAATATATATTTGTAATAGTTTCATTAAAATCTGGATCAAACGCAGATATCGACTTGCTAATTGATTCACAAATGTCATCTGCACACTTCTCTAATCCTCCACTGATACAACTACATAATCTGGGCGTAAAAACTTTGTATTTTAAAATACTCTTATAGAATGCTTAATTCCCATTAATACCTTTATTATTTATGTTGAATTTTCCATTTAAAAAGTTTAAGGCTAAAAGTAAAAAAATACTGTCAAGGTTCTACAGAAAACTTGAGGATTAATAATTAAAGTTTATGGACTCCTACTTGACATGCTAGTTTTCTCAACGCATTTAAAAACACTTATTATTTAACGAAAGCATCAAGCATGAATTAAGTTCAAAAATATTAAAATACTTAATCAATAAGACTGGCTATCAAAGTAGAATAAATTAAATTTTATAAATATTAAATTTTAATATTAAATATTAAGAATCGAATGCTCACCTCTGGAATTGCTGTGTCAGCTCCAAACGGTTAAACTCTGACGTAATTAGCGAAACTTCAGCAGCCTTGTGCAATACACCAATAACATTGGCAAGGTAGAGAGTTACTTCTTTGTAAAGCTCTTTTTGAATGTCAACTAAATCGGTGTTCCCAAGACCACAGATTTCGATGGACAATCGGCTTAAAGACTGTTGTAGAGCAGGCCAGCCCTGCAAATCACAAGACAATTATGAGTATTTCCTATTGTCTATTTACCAAGTAATTACCAGGGTTATCAAAAAAATTACGAGTTGTGGAATTTTTTTTTTATAGTTTTAGTGTATATATATATACTATATATAATATATTCTATATATATATATATATATTATATATATATAATTATAGTTATATTATATATATATATATATATATATATATATATATAGTATATAGTATATATTATTTAAAGATATTTTTTTTTATATCCTATATGATTATATATATATTAATGATTATAGTATAGTATATATATAGATTATAATGATATATATAATTATTTTGTAGTGTCTACAACTTTAACCTGTTTATATATATATATATATAATATAGTTATATTATAGTACCATATATATATATTATATATATTATATATATTATATATATTATATATATATATATATATAAATATATTATATAATTATATATAATATATATATATATTATTAGTATATATATATATTATGATATTAATATATTATATTTTTTTGGGCTATAGGGTGAATTTTCTGTCTGTGACGAGGTGCTCGATCTCAATTAGAATGTAGCGGTAGGGGGCGGTAAGTGCTGGGTCTTTCTTTTTCTTGACGTTTGTCCATCTTTCTGCGATCTTGCTGGTTCTTCCGATTGCTGTACCAAGCTACTCTTACCCCAATCTTGGGGCAAAAAGTTATTGAGTGTAATTGTATATTATGTATAAGTATTAATGGAGGCATGTGTGGTAGAGAATTTAGGTATCTATATGGTTATATTGTGGTTACATATTTGATTGCCCGTTAATGCCCGGTTAATGGTTGGGTACATTGTTATATGTATTATGTAATATATAGGGTGGTATATAGTTTTTTTAATATAGTATATTATTATTTTATTATATATAGTATATATTATATGTTTAAATATATGGCTATATAGTTATATATTGATTCGAGGGCTCTGCGGGAGTAATGGTCGTGGATCGCCGAAGACTGGCCTTCTATCTTTCGGCGAGTTGAATGAAGATCGTTAGTTGGGTACATGGAATTCAAGATGGAATAAATGTTGAGTGAGAAAGAGGAGAGTGGTGATCGGATGGTATTAGAAAGGTGCAAATTTGATTTGCTCGCTGTGACGGAAAACAATAGATGAAAGGAAACGATGAAATTGTGTGTGGTGTGAAATGTGTGTTGTGGTGGAATGTTATGAGTTGAGAGATAGGAAGTTAGGATAGTGTAGTAGGAGTCTATATTTTGATGCTGACCTGTTGTACAGAGCGTATGGTAGACTTTCTGGATTGTGGTAGTTTCCTAATGAATTCTAGAATGGTTAAATTTAAGTTTTGAAAGGTCAAGGTATGTGTGGTTGTGACGTATGGTCCATCTGAGGGAACGTTTGAAAGGAGTACGATTTTTTGGGATAATCTGATGATGTTCTGGATGGTGGTGAGTAGGGAGCTTCAAGGATTGATAGTGTGTTAGGTGGACCTGAATGGTTGGATAGGTTGATCAAAAAAAAGTGGATGGTAATAACAGGTTGGTTTTGGTGGTGGCGGGAGAAATAAGAGAAATGGTAGGTAATGTATTATTTCTGTGAAGAGAGAGGTAGTGTGTAAGTAATACTTTCTTTAAAACACAAGAGTATCCATAAGTAATAAGTATACTAGTTGGTGTAGGTAGAGAATGTATCGAAGTCGAAATAGTATGTACTGATTTTGTGTTGGAAAGAAGGAGATGTTGAAGATGTGTTTGGATGTTAAATCAGTTTAGTTGGTTTAGGAATGGGATTATCGGCTCATTATGTGTTCTGTGTAAAATTGTTGTTAGTGGGTCTTGGATGGAGAGGAAAGGTGATACGAAAGGGGAGGTGGTGAAGATATTATGAAGTGAGAGTTAAGTTGAGCAAGACCAATAAGTGATATAGTATGTTAAGAGCGCTCGCTAGTAAGTGAACGGTTTGGAGAGTGTGAACAAGTTATAGCTGGAAATCAAATTCTGGGGCAAAATGAAGGAAGCATTGTTGAGTAGTGCAAAAGGAAAGTTGTGGATGTCGCTAAAGTAGGAAGTAATGAATGTTAACAGTGAATGGTGGAATGAAGAGGTGATGAAAACGGTTAAAGGTAAAAAAAGAGCGTGGTTGAATGTATTAAAAAGCAAAATGATGAAGACTCAAAAAGAAAGATGCTTGGAAATTATATAAGTAAGGAGGAAAAAGAATACTAAAAGGTGTATACGGAGGAAAAACAAGAGGTAAATGAACAGTTTAGGAAGGAGGATGAATGGGACCTACAAGGGAATATGGAAGCTCTTTCTGGAGGAAGCGCGAAAAGGTTGTAGAAAATGAGAATATAAAGTTGGGATCTGCTTAGAGATAGTTAATGAAGAGGGATGGTGCTTTGGTAACTGATGAATATGGGTGTGAGAGGAGTCGTGGAAAGAACACTTATCGAAAGTCTGCAAATATTACAGTAATGAAGAGTGTATAGTGATGTTGTGTGGTTCATGATGGTGGGCAAGAAGGAAGTAGGTATTGTTTGGGGATCGAGGTTAATTAGTAAAGTGAGAGGTATTATGGGTAGGAGTGGAGGAAGTTTGAAGAAGATGCGTAATCTGCAGGTAATGACGAATGAAATTAGCTGGGTGAAATGGTTCAAGAACGGAGGCGAATGGTGATTGATGGATTTGGATTGTGTATAATTAAAGCGTTTGGGTTTAGGGTATATGTTCCAAGGAGATTATATATATATATATGATTATTATATATATATAGTTTATTTATATATAATATATTATCTATATAATATATCGTTGTAGTATTAGTAATATTTTGCTATTATATATTATAGGTAGGATTATGTTATGTTAGGTTGTATATTATATGTAGTGATATGTGGCTAGGGTTATGAGTATTGATGTAGTAGGGTGTTATTATTGGTTAGGTGAGTGATTGGATGACTCATGGCGCATGTCTAGTAGATGTCCGAGTCCCTAAGAGCTTCTGGCGGCGATTGACCCTCAACTATGTTAGATCTTTCATTATTTAGTTGGTTCATTCTTGGCCCGGTAGGGTCACAAGCGCATGAGCCCCTCACAATCCGCGCGCGCTGCTATTCACTCCTGTTATACCCTTTCGTTCTCGCCTCTCCGGTTAAACTCACAGTTTCCTCCTCCAGGCATTCCATTTCGTTCACCGAGTCAATCCACTTTCTCTTCGGTCTGCCAGCCGGTCGATTCCCAAAGCACACCCACCGCTATAACATCCGCTTAACCAACCGACTATCATTCATCGTTTCCATGACCAAACCATCTCACAATACTTTCAATTTATTCTCTCATTTACCCTTTCTCCACACCACACATCTCTCTATTAAGTTCATCATTCCTCATTTTTATTAATTCTTCTCACACCTAGCAGCCCCTAAGATTGTCCATCTGAAACACATTGAACTTTAGATCTAATACTTCTAATTCCAGACCAATAGTCTCACTACTTCTCATGGTCACATTAACACAGGTAACCACATACCCTCATGTAGACTCTAGCGCCCCTCAAGACTTAGTGTCCCTGTTACATCACGCGAACGATTGGTAGTGTTGCACCAGGTCCAGCCTCCTGGCCATTCACAACTTTCTACTACACTCCTGCATCATCCGTTCCCTCTCATCAAACCCACGCCTAAATATTTAAATCTATTCACTTGCTTAATCCAGCTGCTCACCATCTAAGATAACTTCACACTGAGGACTGCCCTCACTCACACACCATAACCCTTACTCTTATCTACGTTTGTTCAAACCCCTCCCTTTTACACACCGCTGCAACTCTCTAGGACCATTCCTCCAACTCTCGTCAATTCTGCCACACAGTAAGCCAAATCATGCCGCATATGAATTAGGTAGGTGGCACCCTCCACTCATCTCCATTCCTCCATTCATTTCAACACATCCGTTCTCTGCCATCGGCCCACCGTGCTTCGAATTTCTTTTCATACTCTCGCCGACCATTTAATACAGAATTGAAGGTTTATCCAAGGTAGAATCTTGAACACAACTGCGTCTCTCAACTTTCCTGTCTATTAGATGTCCGTAGTAACCAATCACCAATTTTTA
>JABUQX010069458.1:12500-17826 GCA_015478945.1 Trachelipus rathkii
TTTACACATCCTGCCAAATCCCTCTACCAATCCTCTCAAACTCTCTTCAGCTTCGCCACACAAACCAAATCATCCACATACAATAAACAGGGCACCCTCCACTCTCTTCCATTCTCCATCATTCTAACACATTCCCCAGCCACGCCTACCTCTAATTCTTTCATAACCCCATCCATATACAAATTAAATAACCAAGGAGACATAACACATCCCTTCCTCACTCCGTTATTAATATTAAACCAATCACTTTCAACTCCATTTATACTTACACACTTCACTATCGTCATACATACTTTTGAATCCATTCAAAAGCTTACCACCAACACCATATATCACTAACACCTGCCATAAAGCTTCCCTACTAATCTTATCATACCCCCGTTAGAAATCCATACACAATTAACTCTTCTTTCTCGTTTTCTCAATCATTTGTTTCAATGTAAAGATTTGATCCACACATCCTCTCCCACTTCTAAATGCACTTTGTTCTTCACAAATCAGACCTTCTGGCACTCGACGTACTCTTACGACCAAAATAACAGCATATATCTTCCCTACAACGCTCAATAAACTAAGCTCCCCTTATCCCCCTTACCCTCTCTTCCTATCCCTCGGAACTATACCCTCTATAAACGCTTTATTACACAACTTCCAAATCCAATCAATCACCATCTCGCCTCCGTTCTTGATCATTTCACCAGTAATTTCATCTATACCTGCAGATTTACCATTCTTCAAATTTCTCACTCTATCCATCACCTCCTCCTTACTAAAGACCTCATCCCCAAAATACGTATTTCTTCTTGCACCATCAAACGCGCACACATTCACTATCACCTCTTCATTACTGCCAATGTTATGCAGATTTTCGAAGTGTTCCCTCCACACTCTTCTCACATCCATTTCATCAGTTACGAAAGCATCATCCCTATTCATTATTCTAAGTATATTCTCCTTACTCTCATTCTTAACTTTTCGCGCTTCCTTCCTGAAAAGCTTCCTATTATGGTAATAATATTATATGTATTTGCGTGTGTATCTATTATGTATTTGTATATGTATATATATATATATGTATGTTTTTTTTTTTTAATTTATACAAAAAGCCACTATACTTAGCACTCGCCAAACAAAGTGAGGGTCCCAGGTTCACAACTGGTCGGGTGGGAGAATGTGAGATATTCTCTCCTTGGGCTTGGCCTCCGTCCTGCCTACGGACTTATTAGTATACCCGCCCTCCTAATTTTAGATAATAATAAGTTGTTTTATCTTTTGTAAAAAAAAAAAAAAAAAAAAAAAAAAAAAGTACTCAATTATAAGTACTATAATAAGTACTTTTTTTGAGTCAATGTACAGGACCCACCACGGCTCTCAGAGAAGCAGTCACACTGGGTTGAATAAACAACTCCATGGGTGGGTTCTGGCTTATATATATTTTAAATGTTAAAGAAAATTTGGATGGTAAAATGAATATTCAGTCGAAAAGAAATAAAAAGCTAAATAAAAAAATTTCCTTACATTATAAATAGTCCTAATATTACATAAAATCAAATATTGTAAAGAATATTCACTTCTTAAAGATAAAAGAAAATAGTTACTGCTAAAGTGGGAAGATTCGGTTAAGATATGGGATAACCTTTAAGAAGATGTTATGGACCATAAAGTAGGAAAATGACGACGCCGAATGGGGTCCAGTTGGGGACAATTAATGAAGATATGTCAACAGATTGCGGGGTATGGCAAAATTTGCAGATGGGAGGATGGTCCAGTAACATATAGTGGCTGTGAGTGATATTGGTGTGGCCAATACGGAGGTGTGCAAGTATCACCTCGTGTAAGCGCTTTCGTCGGTGGGAGGAAGACCACTCACCAATGTTCGGCTTTATATATATCTAAGTTTCGCTCCGCGATCTCGCCCCAGCACTCTTGACAATAAGATCGAAAGCCTTGTCGGAGAGCAGGATAGTAATCAGTTGATGGAGGCGGCCTTGTCGAATGTCATCCGGGAGGTACCTGGAACAGCTCCGAAAAGAGGTGGCCATTTTGGTCTTTCTATCGCCGATTTCACTGCCAGTTACCCCTACATGAGAGGGGGTTCAACATAGTATGATTCGTTTCTTACGAGGGTGGAGGAGCCGAAAAAATTGTTGTATGGTGGATACCACTGTGTTTTTAGAATAAGGGGTTTTAAGCGCCTGAAGCGCGCTGACGAATCTTAAATGACATAAGAGTAGTCTTGGTTAAGGAATAGAATTCGAAAAAGGGCAGTCATTATAGCCATTAATTCTGCGGTAAAAATTGAAGCATGAGGGGGGGGGAAGGGTATGCCAGAGGTTAGGGTCATGAAAGGTAGCAGACGCACCCACACTGTCCCTTGTTTTAGAGGCGTCAGTAAACACGAGTAAATTCAACGTGAACTGCAGAATGAGATAGGAATGAAGACTTTAACAAGGCAGCAGAGTGGCTAGATTTGGAGAGAGATGTCAGGACCAAGCAAATGGTGGGAGCAGTGAATAGCCAAAGTGTATACCCTTCGTCGTAAGAGAAAGGCAGAACCTTTTGCAAAGGGATGTTAAGGAAATTAAGGATATTATAAACTGTTTGCAAATGGCCAGTAATGAGGATTTTGAGGTGCCTCTCGCAAAATCGGTGTCAGAGCAGACGGTATTGGGGTTTGAAAGCGAAGAAAGCTTGTGGGCATGATATATACCCTTTGCAGAGAAAGCGGCATTACACTGCCCGGGGGGGGGGGAAGATAGGAAGGCTCCAGCGGAGATCTGGATCGCCTCGTTTTGGATAGGGTCTAACAGGTGTAGTAGAGTTGGGAAGGCCTGGCCATATACTACACAGCCATAGTCCAGCTTCGATCGGATTAGGGCGATAGAGAGCCGTAAAAGGGATTTTCGGTCAGCACCCCAAGATTTTGAGGCGAGATGGCGTAATAGGTCAAGCGCGCGATGACAAGTCGTTTTCAGGAGTTTAATATGCGGGTGCATATGTTACGTGGTCATCCTAGAATGAGTCAGCTAGAAAAATTTGAACCAGTAGAAGTTCAGAATGTGCGGAGCCATAGTAAGGTAGGTAGGTTCGCGGGAAGGTGGTAGGTTCTTCGATTCCCTTTTTTCTAAAAAGAAATAATAATAATATACATAATAATCAATAATAAAATACATAAATAAATAATAATAATAATAATAATAATAATAATAATAATAATAATAATAATAATAATATTTTACCAAGAAAAAATATTTTAGTGGTCTCTTTTCTGGGCGGAGGGGTACAAGTTGATAACAGACATGAGACTACTATAACAACAGTGTTTAGCCAGTTATTTTTAGTGGTACGGGGGTCAGTGTAATTTGTCATTTTTCAAAATCATTAATAAAGGGAATTTGAGTGTTCAAAGAATTAAAAATACTAAATATGTTCCAAAATCAATAAAAGGAAAAATTATATATACTATATATATATTAATATTATTATGATAATATTAATATTACATAGTATTTTAATATATATTCAAAATCAACTGATTAAATTCCCTCCTGATGTGTTAAAGAAATTCAACATGGTTTAATTTTCCTATTTTATTTATATTGAGGGCTTTTTTGATAATAGTGAATAAGTATTTTTAGTGGCTGAGTCTTATCAGTCAAATTCTAAAAACCTAGCGTTTCAGGGGCTTTGCCGAGCCGACTGGTTATAGTTTACCAAAGCAGAATGCAAGCTGTCATAAGGCCAAAATTGGTTTGAGAACCCCAGAATGGTAAAGGCTTATCCATCATTTTTCTTATTACCGAACAATGAAATAAGCTTAAGATAAGAGATATTTAAGACATTACAAATCTTCATGTAACTATATGATATATGTTGGTGATTTTGTTTTTATTTTTCTTCATCTTCCCCATAGATCCCCACAGATTGGGAGTGGGGTGTGCAACATACACCGAAAACAATAGCTAGGTTGAAGAACATGACCTAAGTCACAAAGAAAGCCCCCAAACCCGCCACTCATACACTTACGTGCGCCACGACGCAGCCAAATATCCACTCTAGAGCTTCACAACAACGCAACAGACCCCCTTCCCCCTGTGGTATCTCATTAATATAAAGGTTCACCCCCCCCTCGCCAGGCCCACAACCATGCTCCCTCAATAGAACCACGCCGTTATCTATCATGCACCATTCTTCTCGCTTCTACTAAATTCACATTCTATTCCTTCAGAAACTCTCTTACTGACTCAACCTACTTCTTCTCAGGTCTCCCAGCCGGTCGATTCCCAGCACACTCGCCACTGTACATCCGCTTAACCAACCAACTATCATCCATCCTTTCCATATGACCAAACCATCTTAATACACTCTCATTCTTTTTATTCACGTCTTTTTTCACACCACACAGCTCCTTAACACGATCATTTCTCATTTTATAATTTTTTTCACACCAACTACGCCCTTAAGATAATCCATTTGAACAGACTGCACCTTAAATCTATATTATTCTATACCATAGTTTCGCTAAAATATATTTAACATCGGTAGTAATATACCCTCATGCAGAATCCTATCGCATTTAAGACTTAGTTCCCTTTGCATTCACCGAAGATTTAATTACACCAGTCATCTTCCTACCACTCATACCTTTCCCACTACACTCTGATATCATTCGTTCCTTTTCATCCAACATATAGTATAAAATATTTAAACTCGGATACTTATTCCAGTTGCTTACAATTCAACAAGATTTCACACTGCAGACTCTCCTCATCCACCACCATCACCTTACTATTATCTAAATTTACTTTCCAACCCCTCCTTTTACACACCCTTCCAAACCTCTCTACCAATCTTCTCAAACTTACTTCAGATTCGCCACACAAAACCAAATCATTTGCGTACAATAAGCAAGGTACTCTTCACTCTCTTCCATTCTCCATCAGTCTAACTCCTACCTTTAATTCTTTCATCACTCTATCCATAAACAAATTAAATAGCCAAGGAGACATAACACATCCCTGCCTCATTCCATTATTAATATTAAACTATTCACTCTCCACTCTATTTATTATTACACGCTTCACTATTAATAAACATACTTTTTATTCCATTCAGATGGCTTCCACCAACACCATATATCATCAACACCTACCCAAAGCTTCAAAGCCTGTTGCAAGTCCATAAAACCTAAATACAGTTTATTTTATATTTATATTTATAGATCCCTGTGTGGTGGGGGTGAAAGAATTTCCACAATGTACGTTCTGCGTATCGTAAGAGGCTACTAAAAGGTCAATGGTAGCTGGTTTTTTGACTGTACTGCTCC
>JABUQX010069459.1:0-2500 GCA_015478945.1 Trachelipus rathkii
TTTTTTTTTCCTCGATTTCCTTTTTAACTTAGATTTAGCGTTTCTTCAACTTGGTCTTTAGCGTAAAATTTACCTATTTGGAAGCCATTATTATAATTTTTACAGATTTATCTACTTTTTTAGTTGATCAATGTTTTTTTTTCTTTTTTTGTACGCAATTTCGTGAGGGGTGTGAGTGAGTGAGTGTTTTTAAACTTTCTGGATTATTCCTATTTTAGATATTTGCTGTAAATAGGGTTTTATCGTTTTAAATTTAGGTTTTAGCGTACGAATAAATTTCCCTCATCTCCTTTGGTTTTTTATCTATTTGTTTGTCTTTTTTTTTTTTTTGTGATTTGCGTGTGCGTGTGCGTGTGCGTGTGCGTGTGCGTGTGCGTGTGCGTGTATGATAGCAGATTTTGCACAGGCGTGTTTTTTCTTTTGATTTACCAACATTAATGGCTTTGCACTCTAACTCGCATCCATGGAATAGCTGACTTCTCTAACTCTAAACATCATTTTATGCTCTTGTTCTGAGACCCATGGCTAAGAATTCCATCCTTCAACTTCGTTTGAATTAATGCAACTAATAACTTATATTATATATTTCGTATTTGAAGGGTGGAGTATGTGCTTATGTAAATATAAACATTCCCTATAAAGTCTCGAGATCTCGATCTCCTAATTTCGATGTTCTATGGCTTAAAATCTTTCTTCCTTCTACTATAATAATATTGTGCTTCTGCTACTGTTCTCCTAACAGAACAGATTTTCACTCCTTTTTCATATCTACTACTTCTCAGAGACTGTTATATCTTTCATCAATACTGAGGTCCTCTAATTTAGGGATTTTCAATGTACACAAACTGATTGGTTTCGGGTTCCCACCGTACTAATTTAGTTGGGAGGAAGCCGAATCAATTCAGTAATTCTCAAGACTGGAGCAACTAATTAAATAACCTACACACATTCCGGATCGTCCCAACCGATTCTTGAACACACTTGACCTATGTTTCACCACTAGTCCTTCTCTCTATAAATACACCACCTTCGCTCCTATCGGTAAATCTGACCACAACTTATATCACTTAATTTTAATACTCTCTCCAACAGCTCCATCCTGCCCTACGCGTTTTTTCTGGCACTTTGATCGGGCCGATTGGGGGGCTTGCGTTGCTTCTACGCTAACTATATTGGGTGACTGCTTTGACTCCTAAGACGCTTCAGATTCTGCGATAAAGTGGGAATGTAATTGTTAATGGATGAGAGGTTCATTCTTCTTGCGACTAAATCTTTTTCTCCCTAAATCATGGTTCGATCGTGCTTGTTCTGTGGCCATTCAGGCTAGAGCAACTGCTTATCGGTGTGGAAATTCTCGTTCTCCTATCACTCTTGCAATTTTTCATTCAGCTAGAAATTCGTTTGCAGGGATACTCTTCGAACGAGCGAAAGCGGACTTTTTTCAATAGCGAAATGCCTGACCTCCTTGGTTCTCTACTGACAAATCTCTCTGGCTCTTGCCAAAAACATCTCTAACACCTTCTGTAAATCATCATTCCTCTCTTATTCGCTCTGATGATTCTGTTTTTAATACTCCAACAGAAAAGCCATCATCTCTTTGGCTCCTATTTTCCTCTAATTTCAACCTGGACGATTCTGGTATTCCTCTTCCTCCTCCTCTCCTCTCAGGTGTCCTATGCCTTTACCTGTCATTTCATTTGATCGGGTGCATGAGCCTCCTGAAATCTATGACGTTAGGAAGGCGGGTGGCCGGGATGGCATTCCGTCTCCGTAGTTTTGAGGAGTGGTGCTTCCGTGCCTGACCACCGCTCGTTCACTATCATTCTCTATGCTTCAATACTTAAGCACTTTCCTCAGTTTGTTGGAAGCGCGCATATGTCCGCCAGCCTATTCCGAAAAAAGTTGATGGTGCTCTGATCCTTCCTAACTTTAAACCCTATAATGGCTCTCACATTGGTATTCTTTCTAGATCTTTGAAACCCGTCTAACTTCTTCACTGTCGTTAGATGATCTGGATCTTCTTTTCGCCTTTTTTCTTCGATGTACCAGTACGGCTTTCGTGCTCGAGATCTATTGGCCGTATACTTAAACTTTCCCTATTTAACAGATTTCTGTTTTCCCGCCCTTAGGAATACGGTGAATGACTTGTGGTGTTGGCGCTTTGACTATCAAGCCTTATTTTACGGGTTATGGCACGGCGTCCAGCTGCTCTCCAACTCCTCCGTTTGGGTTGCTCTTTCTTCTCTTTGGCTTACTTATGTCTTAGTGCTTCTTCTCAAGATCGTCTCAATGTTTTGACTGTTTGGTTTCTGATGGGGCGGACTTCTTTCTTTTTCTGTCAATAGTGGTGTTCCTCAGCGTTCTGTTTTATCTCTCTACTTTATTCCTGCTTTTTTCATCAATGTTATCTTCTCATTCTGCATCATCAATCTTCTATCGTGCTCATATGTCGATGACTTGACCCTTCATTTTTCAACTCATTTCATTCTGCTCCCTCTTT
>JABUQX010069459.1:15000-20000 GCA_015478945.1 Trachelipus rathkii
TTGCTAATAAAGGACAGCTAAATGTAGGTTTTATTAAATCAATTTGTTTTGGTCTGCCATGTTCATACATACATCAAATTAACAAATTTCTCTTCTCTTCTCTCTCTTCTCTCTCTCTTCTTCTGAGGCTAAACAGATGACGAGACGGGTCACGAAAGACATTTAAGCTAATTAGAAGTGTCTTTTGCTCATTTGCGTGCAGTTTCTACTTTATACACTGCAAATGATAACAGGTAAGTGCTGGCTGACATAACAGAATGAATCCTCTTTCTCACAAAGCACCACTACATCTTTCAGTGTTATTTCCACATGTCCTGGAATCCAAATATGTCTGACATTCAATTCAGTAATTAATTAATACACTAATAGGTTAAATAATGAGTTTTCACCCTTTTTCATTGATAAAGTTAAGAAATTATAAAAATAGCAACTGGTGTGGGTTTTGATTTGATGAACAATTTTGCATATAGCTATATTATAAATACAATACCACAAGATGACGGTTTATTTGGGATGAAAATTAATTATAGTTCAAGAACAACCACGAAACCATCCTTTTAATTTTTATCATTTATAATCCAGGATTTACAGTTGAGAGCTTGAAAGAGATGGATTTTCTCTTAAAACTTCTGTCGAAGTATTATATATAGGACCTGTTTTGGTTTTCATATTAGCCTTTTAAACTGTAATCAAAATAAATATCTTAAATTGTAAATATAATTAATGGCAAACAATAAGTATTTGGGACGAAGTCAAGTCTTCAAAGATTTATTTTCAACCTACCCATACAAGATAATTGGGGTCTCATTGTTAACATTACTTGAAAAAGGACAAAAATGTCGAAAATTTGTAATTAGATAGAATTTTAAATGTTTTAATTTATTAAAGTGTTTTTACTGGGAAGTATCGTCATATGTAACCCAAAGCAACCAAGCAGGTATTATACCTTCAAATTACGTACAAATATGTTTGAGCGTATAGTTTCTTAACATTATAGTATTATTATATATATATGTATATGGTATATATATATAGGTATATATATATATATATATATATATGAGTTAGGTAGATATATATATATGTATATATATATATACATGTTATATATAGATATATATATAGCAAGAAGAAGATATATATATATATATATATATATATATATATATATGTATATATATATATATATATATATATTATTGATATTATACATATATATATATAACCGGTATATATAAGCCACTCTCTTAAGAAGTTTTGAATATCCTGAAGAAAGTTTGGGTAGGTTACAAACCAAAAGCGAATGAGTGACAATGAGAGCAAGGGCGCCTCTGCCCAGGTCAACTAAAAGTTCTTTCAACTCAAGAAGCGCTCCAGGTAATATCATCATTGTATCTCCGTCGTTGATTATTATTATTATTATTATTATTATTATTATGTTATTTGTTGCCATTATTATTACTATTATTATTATAATCATTACTATTATTATAATTGGGCTTATTATTATTAATTTAATATTACTTCGTAGAGTGTTTTCGCCAATGATTTTGATTATATAGAAGTATATATATATATATATAGCATATATAGTTATTATATTATATATATATATATATATATATATATATATATATATATATATATATATATATATATATATATATATATATATATATATATATATTAGTGATACATGTAACATACGTACACGCATCGCAATATTATTACCATTATCCGTGCTTTGCCTGCGGATGTTGCAAGTGATATTTATTGTCGAGGATTTCAAAGAATTTTATAATAAAATATTTCTTAAGATTAACTTTGAAACGCAAGCGCTCAACGATGCTTCAACATTTGAGATATCTAAGAACGATTTGTTAATAATAAAGATCAACCTCTCGCCTTGTAATAATGGTTAATTTCATATGATAATGAAATGGTATCGTTCCAATATCCTCGCGTTGTACGCCAGTTCGTATTCCAAAGTTACCATTCGTACTAATGTGGAAAATGACATCATATCACATTGCATTAAGCTGTTGAAACCATTTGAAGAAATTACCAAAAACATCAGCGCCTCTATAGCTTCTGTCTCCGATGTAATACCATTAATCTCAACGCTAAGGAAGCATTTGAACCATCAATCTTCAAATGAAAGTGATGACGGTTTAAAAAAGAATGAAAGATGTAATAAAACAAGAGCTAGAAAACGCTTTGGTTCTGTGTAAACTAATGACCTTCATAATATTGCAACGTACTTAGATCCCCGATATAAAGGCAATTTTTTTTGTTAATACGATATTAGAACAAGTTAAATCGTCACTTTGTGTTGCAGTTGAAAAACTTCAATCCGAACAGTCTATTAATTCGCCACCCATTAAAAGGAAAAACGAAATCTACAGAACCAACACCTTCAACAACATCAATAACAGATTCACTGGATGAATTTTTACAGTCCAGTAGTGATTAAGAAACCGCCACGTTACCAAAAGATGTAGTCAAATGATTGAAAACTATCAGCAAGAAAAACGACTAGATACAAATGATGATCCTACTGGAGGAAAGTTAAACAAAATGTTTACCTACGCTTGAGTAAACTGCAAGGAAATACTTGGCCTGTCCTCCAACTGGTGTTCCAAGTGAGAGAGTATTTAGCAAATATGATGAAAAGAAAAACAGACTCTCAGCAGCAGGTGAGAAAATTAATATTTCAAGCACAACCTTCCTATATTGGAATTTCAATACTAGTGCAAAATTATATAATCCATTGTAAATCTTTTTTCTTATTAAGACAGAGGTTTGCGAGAGAGGTTAGTGGGGGCATTTGAATTGGGTCCTCACCCCGCACCTTTGGTAACACATTTATATTAATAGGTTGTGGCTAAAACTCGGAAATTTATTAGGGCATATATATATTATATATATATATATATATATATATATATATTATATATATATATATATATATATATATATATATATATATATATATATATATATATATATTATATATGTATATATATATATATATATATATATATATATCAAACATCCGGATATTGAAATTAAACATCCGCATCCGCGGATGCGAAAAAAATGACATCCGCTGCTTGATAACATCATATATATATATATATATATATATATATATATGTTATATATATATATATATATATATATATATATATATATGTTATATATATATATATATATGCTATATATATATATATATAAAGAGTTATATATATATATATATATATATATATATATTTTATATATACCTTATATATATATATATAATTATATATATATTAAATGGTGTCTATAAGCACTACATTTCAATTAGTTTTTTTTTTAAGTTAAATTTGGTAAATATTTTAAATAGAACTTATATATAAGAAAACAAAGACCCAAAAATTATTTATACGACTTATTTTCTTTCTTTCTTTAAAAAAAAGAATTTATTAACCAGCTCAATGTGAAATTATAATTAAAGGAGATTTTATTATTATTTCATTCGATTAGAAATAGATTATTTTGACTAAAATAATCGAAATGGAGAAATTGGATGGAACTTATGCTTGGATGAACCTCACTTTTACTTGTTGTTCGTTCAACGGCAAGGAAAACCACGTATAATCCATTCGATATTTAAATCTTAATACGTTCCCTGCTTTCAAATTCAAACATGAGAGGGTAAAAAGCTAAGCCTTATGAAATGTTACATTTTTTGGGCAAATTTACAAGAAATCTTTACAAAAAAGGGAATTTTCATAATATATGTGGGTTACATTGGAGGTGTAGCTTCTCTCAGTCATCAATCGGAAACCAGTCAAGGTATTACATCCTTTGGCCGCACGACTATTGTGCGCGCAGAGCACCGTTTCATTCCCAGCCAAAATTGGTTGCATTTTTTATTTTTTTTAAATATTAAGTTCATAACTGAAAGCAATGAAGTATCAATAATAATCTTTAATCATGCTTATAGTTTTCCAGTACAAACCATAAAATCCTAGTCAAGAACAAGGTTAAAAAGGGACTTAAATGGCATAAGCGAGTGAACTGCCTGGCAGCCTTGAGCTTGTTGCGGCGTCCCACGCGCCTTCAAATTGTGGTGGAGGGTGTGCCCTCTCACTCTCTCTCTCTCTAAGAGCCCAATCTTCGCTCCTTAGTCCGTACCCATATCAGCTAATAAATTTTGTCAATTAACTACAACGAATCACCAAATAAAAATCTTGCATCGACATTGCGACACAGAAATAAGTTCGGATTTTTTTTTCCTTTCCTTTAAATAACAAACGCCAGACTGCTGACCATTTCCCTTCCTCAATGACTCTTGATACTCCCGCTCTTCCTCTTCAGCAATTTGATGATGGATCTTGCTGCGGCGCGCTGAACCATCGAAGGCTTTCGAGCCTGGAACAAACTTCTATTTTCCAAACCTATCTTCCGTATCTATCCCACAAATGTAACATCCCGTGTCACTCAACAGCAATTTCGGTAGATGGATACCATTCATCTTTTAAATCTACCTATAGCGGTATTCATCAAGGTGTCCTGTTCACCCTTCTTTCATACTTTCAAATGATCTACATTTCTAACTGGTAAAGAGAAAAACGTTCGTTTTCAATGTCTCAAAAATTAGTTCTTAACCCATTTATTAAAACCACCCTAATATATATATATATATATATATATATATATATATATATATATATATATATATATATATATATATATATATATAATATATATATATATATATATATATATATATATATATATATATATATATAGTATAGTATATATACATATATATATATATATATATATATATATATATATATATGTATATATATATATATATATATATATATACTTAATTACAAATAAATGCTAAGCGTCGAAAAAGCTTTCCAACAAACATTCAGTACAAAAAAATACAGAACAAAATACAAAGAGGAATTAAGCTTTACCCAAACTGTTTTAACTTAATG
>JABUQX010069460.1:0-36266 GCA_015478945.1 Trachelipus rathkii
ATATATAGTCATTAACTACCTCAATATTAGTTATAGCCTTATATCTATTAGAATTAAAGGTACTATTTTTTTATATGACTATACCGTAGTAATTAACTAATATTAGCTAATTATATATATATATATATATATACTAATATATATAAATTACACATAAATATATATATATATTAGACTAACAGTTTTATTTTTAAGATTTATGTTTAAAAGATAGTCTAACTATTAAATAAAATGGAGAAATACTGAGTTAAAGAGAATTGTAAACTAATAATTGGTTTTTAAATATCTGCACAAGAGTGGTATCTTAATCTAGACAGCTCTCAGTTATATAGGATATGACATCATATATAAGGAAGTTTTTATAAATATTATATATACCTGGAAAATATAACATTCATATATAAAAAGCTGAATAGGATAGTTTACTTTAACCACAAACCAATGTCCAGTCAGATATTACATATAACAATAGTATTAAATTTATATAATATATTTAAAATCTTTATATAATATCAATATTACTAATATATATTAATAATATATATTTATATATATATATAATAAATTATTATATATATATAATATATATATTAATATATATATATAATATACTGATATATAATTAATATTATAAGGTAAATAAGTATATATATATATATATGACTAGACTTAATTATTTTTGGGTGATATATTATCTACACTAAGGTCAAGTAGTAACGTATGGCCACTACTAATACTAGCCTCAAATAGCCGAGCCACTGGTAATATATAAGATATGTATGTATATAGTATTTATGTTGTATATATATATATATATATATATATATATATATAAACTAAATATATATATTATATTAATATATATATATATATTTATATATCTACAATATATATTATATTTTATTATATTATAATATATAATAATATATATATTATATATATATAATATAATTTTATATATATATATATATATAATTATATTATATATAGAATATCATATATATATATTATATAATATAATATTTATATATATATATATATATATATAAATACTGTGTTTATTTCATATTTTTTACGATTAATATAAATATAAAAGTATTTAATAATTATAATTATAATCATCTTCTTTTGTAAATGAAATATAATAATTCTATTAATTCATAAGTTACAAGAAGACTTTGAAATAATTTTTAGTTATATAATTTATAAGTTAATAATAAATGTACGTATTTAATTTAAACTTAAAATGTTTTAATAACTTATAAGTGTGTGTGTTGTGTGTGTGTGCGTGTGTGTGTGTGTGTGTGTGTGTGTGTGTGTGTGGGTGTGTGTGTGCGTTTTTGTGTGTGTGTGTGTGTGTGTGTGTGTGTGTGTGAGTTTGTAGTGTGGTATGATGTTTCTGTATGTGTTTGTATAATGATAAAAATACGTATTACATACATTGTCCATAAGTCTATTGGACTAGGATATTCCTCCTTTTTAATAATAAATATAAAAATAATAATAATGAAAACTTAAATAATTAATAAATAATTAAAATAATGTTAATTAAAGATGAAGATAAACAAAAAGAACAAAAACAAAATAAATAATGTATAGAAAACATAATGTTAATAAAATAAATGAGTTAAAGTAATAAAATATATGACTTAAAGCATAAAAACAGTAAAAAAGACTGGTAAACATGACCTTTTTTTTTTTAAAATAATATAATAAATGATTTATATTATGTAATCAAAGCACCTTTTGTATATGCTTTAATATTTTTAATATTTTTTTTTTTATTATTATATTTATCATTATCATATATCCATTATCATTATCATTATCATTATCATTATCAATTATTATTATATATTATTATTATTATATTATTATTAATTATTATTATAATTACCATGAGACTTAATTTATTTTATTATTTAATGACCATAAGTTACACTATAATTATCATTTTTGATTCTGGTTATGATAATGATTAGAATTATGATTGGATTCAATATTATGATATGATTATGATATGATTATGATTATGGGTCCTTGATTATTGATATATTATTATTAATTATTATTATGATTATGAATTATGATTATATGATTATGATATGATTATGATTAATATTATGATTAATATTTTATGATTATGATTATTTTATTATTAATTATTAATTTAAATTATTATTATTATTATTATTATTTATTTATTATTATTATTATTATTATTGTATTATATTATTATTATATTATTATATTGATTATAATTATTATTATTATTATCGTTTTTTTTTAAGCACCCTGGATATATTACCAAATCCCAAAACTAACATTTGACCAAAGTAAGTTTCTTCTAAAATGGTAATGAGAACAAATATTTAAATAGAAGTTCGAAGACAATGGAGACTATATATCTGAAAAAACAGAACCTCAAAAGTGAGCTACAATTGCAGTGAACGTGTAAAGCGAACTGAAGCTACCCTAGGAACAAGGCAAAGAGAGAGAATATATTTATAATGGTGTCTACAAATTGAACAATAAGCATTAAAAATACAATACGATAGGCTTATCTTCAAATCCAATCGCCCGATCTTTTGAACTTTTAATTTAATTCCTGTTCCCTACCTCAGCAGTTTCATTCCCCTGATTGAATACTTACTGCTAGATCGGATGTTAAACCTAAAGGAATGGGACATATTTAATAGATGGTGATCTAGCTTTAAAAAAAACAAAAAAATAAAAATAAGATTTTTAAAAAATAAGTAGAGAAAGCATATATATATTTTTCTGGGACCTATATATAATATATACTATATAATAATAATTATATATATATAATATATATATATATATATATAATATTAGTATATATAATATAATATATATATATATATATATATATATTATATCATATATTATACTATATATAATAATATAATATATATATATATATAATATAATATATATATATATTACTATAATTTAATATATTATATATATATAAGACTGTAATATAAACATAAAGTAGAGTTAATACCGATTAATATATATAACATGTAAAGTTAAAGCAAGTATAAAACATGAGTTATATATAAGCAGTAATCAATATAGCAGTAAAACAAAAGCATACTTATATAAAAATTACCCTTATTGTATATGCTTAGTGAGAGATGTATATAATCATACCATTCTAATTAGATTATATAGTCATGTAATTTACTATGGCTTATTATATAGGTTAATGTAATTATATATTAATTGATTATTTAGGAGTTGATGGGGCAGTAAAGACGCACATATGTAGTGAAAAAGTCTGTTAATATAGCATCAGTGTAATAGAAGTATGAAAGAGCGATTGACAGAACTAATAAGGCAAGTCAACATATTGCTCGATGACGCCTTATTGTATGTTATTGTACAGAGATATCGTATTGCTGGATTTAGACTAGTAATTGTGATACTGCATATAAAAACTAAGGTTTTTGTAATAAATATTTCTCTCTCGTTATCCTCTTTCATAAATATAGTTCTCAGTTCTTTACTCTAATATGCACAAGTTAAAACTATATGATTGTATTAAAATAGCAGTAATATAAATCATATATATAAACTATTATATATATACATATATAATATATATATATATATAATTATATATATATATATATAATTTATATATATATATATTATATATATATATATATATATATATATTAGTAAGCGCTGGTAATCTATAGTCTATGGAGGTGTCAGGGGGTTCACAAACTCTACCGATATTATTTTTAGCGATCAAAATTTTTGTTTCCTTCAGCCATAAGTAAATAATAAATTATAAATAATAATAATTATAAATAATAATAATAAATAATAATAATAATAATAATAAATAATATAATAATATTAATAAATAATACATAATAATAATAATAATAACTTAATAATTAAATATAATATATATAATAATAATTAAATTATCATATGAAAATGAAAAGTATTTATAATAAGAAAATGAGGAGACATAATTTGTTGTCCAGTAACGATTTTATTGGTCAAGTTGACTGTTCCTAATATCATTATATATAAAATATTAGACACCAGTAGAGGCACTTAAATGTAAGTTTACCAAGTTTGCAGATGAACTGAGCAATAATTTGGTCATACCAATCATTATAAAGAATGAATGATGGTGTATAACAGATTTAAAAGATAAGGATATAAGAGCTATAATCGTTGATTATACGGAGTAAATAGAGCAGTTAAGTTCATTCCTTCTTTTCAGCTAATTTTTCTTTCATTATTACATCTGAGAGGAGAGATCAATTCTAAACATATTTACTCACATTCCTTCTATATCTATATTTAAAAGTGTTTCCACAACACTACTTAGTAGCTCTCGTCAACCAATATGTGTTGCTTTCTTTCTGCAGCTGCCTGGAACCATAAGTACAGGCAGCTAGAGACATCAGTGCACATAATCTGGAAGTTGTGGAAAAATTCTCCGTTCTCTAAATGACTAACTCATCTTGCACATCAAGCTAATAATATTTCATTATCTAGTACTAGAAATATCGTATTGACATCATAATTATGGGAATTACTCTTCGACTAGCTAAAGCTAGTGCTTTCATGAAAGGAAGTAGGCGTACTACTACCTATTACTTTGAGTTATCTCCTACTGCAAAATCTTGAGTTAATAAGTACTAAATAATCGTCTAGCAATTCTGTAAAATCACATGCCATTATATCATTACCCTATCATGTATTCCCCGATTCTGCGTGATCAGCTCTGTATGTTTAAGCTCAACCTTTACTTAATGTATTCTCTAACCTTAATCTAGAACAACGTTAGGATTTTATATAATCAAATTCACGGCTCCTTCATCGCTCAAAGGCGTATAATTAGACTCTTATTGTCTACTAAATACTTTAGCACTAAATCCATATGCCCCTAATTTAAAGAATTAAACTACATTCTCGAGCTCACTACTATACATTTCCGATTAGTAATTAAGAAAAGATAATAAATGATGAGAAGTACCGCTCCTGATGTCACTATACTAAATATCGCACCTGTAGTCATCTCATAATACGTATGTATATTACTTATAAGTCTAAGATCACTTTATGAAAAATATAACCTCACTTACTCATAATTCACGTTACTATATCAATATCATGGAAACAGATCACTTATAAAAACTATAATATATAATATATATATACTCTCGATCAATATATAGAGCTCTAAGTACGCTATGCTATAACTCGTTGACTCACGAAGTCATACTGGCGACTATAACACTCCTAAATCTAATCTACGATTATTATTGAGTTATTTTATTTCAGTATATATACTTGAGTTAAGGAATACTACAAGAGAGACCTTGCGTAGGTGGGCAGCTTTGAACATATATCAAAATGACATTTGGACCGAGAGTAATGTAAACGCGGTCACTGCTCTCTATACAAGACCTCACCTCTATACCTTATGGTTTCCTCCTTCTCTTTGCTATTACTATATATAATTATCTATATAGACTATTTCTTTATCAATTCGAGCACTGACTCCTAATATATTACGGTACTGAGTTAGTTATAGATAAATATAAGGGGCGACTTCTATAATCATTTCTTATTTTCCTACTGAATAATAGTGTAGTGGTTCCACTATACAAAATATATAGGTATCTGATAACTTATCTCGTATACTATACTACTATAAACTTTATTCCTAATGTTTTATATTATTAATAATCTTCTCACATAACATATTGCACCTATCTAACTCTTATATCTATACACCGTATCGTTATTATCCGATGAACCTATTACGAATAATAATACCCTTCATTAATCTTTACTTATTAATATATTATATATATATATATATAAATATTACAATTTACTATAATCACTTCACGGCAAACTATTTCTACTTTCTCTGGAAAAAAGTTCATCCTAGCCTTCACCTCGTCATAATACCCCTAATACAATCGGATTCGCCGGAAATTCTTCTATAGTCTCGTAATGCTTCTGAGCGCGAATAGATCCGGTAACAGGATTACAGTAACCTGCTTCGTGCGATAAGATCCACATGTCGCTCTATTTCTATTTAAAAACCCTAACTCCTTAGGGATGTACACCACAGTAATGCGCACTATTTAACTTTAAACCACTTATATATCTATATATATAACCAAAATATACCTTCTAACTTTACTGTCTCTTTCGACGGTTCTGTCGTCTCTCCTGTTGACATATAATATATATATAACATCTACCAATAGTAATAACATGAACAAAATAAAAATTCATTATGGAAACCTCACATATCACAATAATAACGGTTATGTTACTTATATAAAGGTGAGTCGAGTCCACTGGAATCTATTTCGAAAAAACTGAGGAATGTTATTTTCGTGATCTACTTACAAAATACCATAGGAATTAACTTTTTCATCTCTGTATTGTAAGGCTATTCTTCGACTAATTATATATATATATATATATATATATGTCAATAAGATGATATTCACTCATTATACCGCTTACCATAGTAATTATAGATGTACTATATAAATAATAGATGCTCTTCAGTGGTAGATAGTGGTTTCTTGGAGTGGGTTCCGAATTTTAATCCAAATATTGGAGGTAAGAACTTCAATTCTGAATTCAACACTGTTAGAAACCAGAGCGATGATATGTGTATAGTTGCATAGTCAGTGGTTCGAAAGTCAAGAAATTGATTCAGAACCAGGAACTCGAGGTGACGTGTCGATAGACTTGTTCTGTTGTTTTTGCTTTGCTGATTGAACAGAATTATATGTAGAAGCATATGAAATAGACTTCAAGGAGACATTAGGATCATGAGTAAGATAATCGAATAATGTCTTATCCATTGTTCGAGCTACCTGACGTTTGCAAAGGAAGCACAGCTGTGGAATTAAAAATGTGTCTTATTTGAATTATTTGGTATTACTTTTCGATCGATTAGCATGCATCGGATTCGTCTTTAATAAAGTTATAGGCGGCAATAAGGGTACAAATCATTTAATGAGAGCAGTGTAGAGAGTATAAAATAGTGACAGATTTGTTTTGTGTACTCATTCTATACTCAATATCCGTGTACACACTACCACCCAGCTTTAGATAAATAATAAATAATTAACATTATAAACCAAAATGTTTTGAGTCACATAGATTGTCACTTCACCCGCTCTTCTTAGAATAAAAGTTTTTGCTTTAATGTATCTTTTAGAAATGCAGGCACTAGATGTATAGCTTAATCGAATTTGTAGAGTATGGTGTGTTTGCACGTAATTTTAACGAACTTAGTATATATAACTTCCAATGGAATGTCTAAAACCCGTTCCCGTTAAACACTCATCACTGAACACCTGCCCCAGGTTAAAAAGTAGATTTATATACTATTACTACTTATGTTTGCCTAATAACCCTTATGTTTTTACCCACTGATTCATAGAAAATGGTTCTTCCCAAATATAAACATAGTATTACTATCCTTAACACGATGAATTCACATAAAGTTTCGCGAAAAAGAAAGAGAAACATTGTGTGATCGCAAAACTTTTGGAGAAGATATTAGATGTTAATAGAACAATAACACGACAAACCTTGTACACACATACATGCACGCTCACCTATCATATATATAAATATAGTGAATGCTTTATAGATTAGATTCATATATTACTGCCGCAAAACTAGAGTTTTGTGCTGACTAATATTATTAGGGTAACATATATAATATTATAAATATATATAAATATAATAATAAATATATAATATATATATATATATATATAATATATAATATAATTATATATATATATATATATATAATATATATTATATATATATATCCAGTAATATATTATAGTATAATATATTATTATATTATAGTATATTATATTATAACTATATATGTAATAATATATATATATATATATATATAAAAAAAAAAAAAAAAAAAAAAAAAAAAAAAAAAAAAAAAAATAATATAATGTATTATGTAATATATATTATAAATATATTAAATATATATATTATATATACTAGTCATTAATCGTTACTATGCTATATAGTATAGTTAGCATTATATATATTTCCCCTTTTTATTTATTTATTATAATTTAAAACAAAGCCATCCATATCCTACAGGTGCAGGGTGGTGGTTGGTGATTTGATTACGAGTTTAACCAATCCACCCACTTCATGAAATAACTATTATGATATTACGCACACGGGGCCGTCTTTTCCCAGCCCCTTGTCTATCGAGACGATAGTATTAAGCTTAGGATATGACTTCGAGAGCACGACTTCGAGATCTTGGCCAGCTTCACATCCAAAAGCTTTCAATTCAAACATCCTTCTTTAGAATTTATATATAATTTCAAAATATATTTTTCCTTTGGTAATTCTAATTTCTCTCATGAGAAATAATAAAAAGAAATGTATAATGAAAATGACATTGCTACTCCAGAATTTTTAAACAGATATTATTTAAATATTAATTAAATTTTAAAACAATTTCAAATTTCTCGATCATTAACAGATTTTATTTAACTAGTAATTTAAAAACTTCAGACTTAAATGCATTCTTTTTATAGCATAATTCTCAAAGCAAACATGTTGGTCAAAGCCTTCTCAAATATTCGTTCTTCTTTATATAGAACACTAACACAATTAGTTTTTCTTCTCCAGTCTCTCGCTTCACTATTGTTTCTCTTTTTCGCTTCCCTTCCTGTTTTGACCGGTCTGCGTTGTGCTGACCACTGTTCGATGACCGTCGAATCTTATCACATTAATGCTGTAATTATTTAGTTGAGCTAGAGGGTTACGAACTTTATGAGAGAGTATACAACTCCTCCTATCTGTAATAGGTAGCTCTGCCCGTTGTGAGTGGTGACATACTGTAAATAAATAATTAATCCATCTGATGGTAGCAGATATAATGATTGATAGCAAATATGTAACAGAATCTCATCTATTCTATATCCCTAATACCAATTAACATTATAATTACATTATGATTATCCACCATAAATCGATACTCTTTACAACATTATACCTCTCACAGATAGGAAACATATTAGTCTGAAATACTCCGAATACAGTATTTTTGCTATTTATAAAATAAAACTTAACTTAAATCATTATTAGACTTTTTAGTACTCACCACACACAACTAGCCATAGCTCTCTCCACCACAACAATTGCTCTATTAACAGAATTGCCAATATCCTATATCTTTACCCTCACTCTTTATCTTCCTTATCCACATACTGACAATCAACAAACACATATATATTTCACAACCACACTATACCACTTATTATTTATATTACTTTATTTATTACTATATATTATATTTATTTATATATTACAATAGTATATTTCATCATTATCTCTTCCATCTTATGTTCAGTCCACAGCGTAGCAAATCAAATTTGCCTACCTTTTCTAAATATCATATATAATATATACTCACACTCATACTCTTATTACTAATCTACGTCATACGCTTTATTCCTTTTTTAAGTCTGATATTAATGATACCTGCATTTCCTTCGGCATCATATTTTGCCGAAGGATTAGTGATCAGCTCGATAGCTTCAACGCTCGAAGATTGACCTATATACTCCGAAGCATGCTATATAGCATATCAACAGGCAATAAGATAAGTGGTAATAAGTTTGGCAGTTTTACTATACGAATCTTTTACATTTAACAGTACTTAGAGATACAGCCATTTACTACTAACGACACCATTAAGTAAGTATATTATATATAAGTGACATAATATACGATGTGGGCATATATATATTTTCCAATAATATACAATACAATTACGGAGTATCTTAATAATGGATTAGTTGTAACAATGCTATCATGTAAGCATGATATGTCTTGAGCTCATAAGAGAGGTTGATGATTCTATATGAATAGTGTATTGGAAATAGAGTAGTTGCACATAGAGATGTATGTTGTATTAGATGTTTTTTATATTCTGTTCTATATTATTGGAGCACAATATAAGTTAGTATAAAAACATACTTCACATAAGAAGTGCTGAGAGGAAATGTCCATGACATAACTCCCATCAACGCCCTAAGAAGCAAAATAGTAGGTTCACTCCTATAATTTATTACGCTATTATATATACATATATATAAATATGAGTTATAATATCTGTTCTTACCTCATCACTTATAATTTACCTTAGTTACTAATATCTATTCTGATATATAAATATGGTATATATATATATTTGTTATCCGGCGTCTATTATATCCTTAATTTCATCAATATGAGAATTATTAGCAAAAATAGTCCTATCAAATGTATAGGAACCAAATTATTTGTGAGGATGGTATATTATATTATAGGATTCACTGACAATCCAAAAGATACCCCAGGAATGGGAAGTGACTCAAGATCAACTTAGATTTAAAGGAGAAGTGCAAAATCTTAGGTATGTAGTATAAATATATTAATTCCTTATAGACATATTAACAATAATTTTTACTCTATTTATTCATCATCCTGGTTATATACATTAGAGATGGCCATGTACCTATATAATATATATATATACAATAATAATATATATATATATATATATTATATATATATATAATATATATGAAAAATTCACTGAACAAAATATACTTACAGAAGGTATTACTGTTGTCATCTGTGTGGTAGGCACAACCGTTGTAATAGATGGCGGCCTTACTCCTTCAATGCTTAGTTCTCCTTTTGCTAATGAAGTTCGTAGGTAGGGCAACGTTTTCTGTAAATAAGTTACCTAACTAAATACAAAATTGTAAGATAATAAAACTAAAACAAAACGTATACACTTTACAAATTTATAAAAGAAATATAAATTGTAGGTACCAGTCAACTAGACAAGTACAGAATTAAAGTTAATTTACATGGAGCCATTAAGACTTTGTTTATTCACATATGAATGTTTTTTAATTTTTTATTATTATTATTTTTTTTTTTTATTTATTTATTATATAGATAGTTATGATAATGATATCATATTAGTTATTATTGCCATAATTGATAATTAAATATTATTATAATGAAACAATAATATTAGCCTCGTTTCAAATCATCATATTTATTACACCTGGATTAGAGATCGAGAATTAGCGATTATATATGACATACAGTTCAGTGTATATATATCTTTAGGGCTGATGTTCATAGGATTATCTATATAGAGTCAAGTATATTGAATAATTATGGCCTTTAGTAGAGGATTACATTGAAGAATTATTGATAATAAATCTCTTACGATTGTTAGTCCTGGGAAATAAAGTTGTCCTAGCAAATTTACTAAATATAACTAACGTAACATTTAATAGTATCATTTATATGCTGCCTAGAGAGTCATAACAGCTTATAACAATAGCTACTAATAAAATTATATTATAGCTTAATATATAGCTATTTGTTACTAAAGTAATAAAAGATATACACATAAATACAATAACCACATCCTCCATGACGTATGAGGTAGCATGGGAGGATAAATGACTAACACCCTATAAACTATGCATTCATTTACCGTGTTCTAAATGGCATCCATGTGATACAATTGGCTTATATGACATTTTTAGCGTATGTTGTTAGCTTTATAGCGTATCAAATTTTGAAATAAAAAAAGAACAAATATTTTAACTTCACATACAAATTATATTTTTTATAATATTTCAAAAATGACCCACTTATCTTTCCTATAACACAACAGGTCTCTCTCATATATATATAATAATATATATATATATATATATAATCTATCTTATGATTTTTATGAAGGTTATGCCTTCTTATTCATAAAAGATATTACACTTTCTATCGTGAAATTTTAGAAACCTCTTGATGGTAATTTTATCCTCACTAGTTAATTATTACTACTCTGAAGAGCATGCGGTTGTAAAGATTTTGCAATTAAATACAAGTCATTATTATTATTGAAAACGTAATACAGTTTGACCCTTTACCCCAGTCGGATCATCTATTTTTATCACAAAGAGTAAAGTCTATATAATTGTCTATCTATTCACATTATATCATATATTTTTATATATTGTAATCAATACCTGACATACATAAAAAGTTTCCAATATATTATATAATATATGTGTGTGTGTGTAGTTAGTAATGAAACTGTGTGCGTCGTTGGATGTGTGTGTGTAGGTCTGACATCTAATAGTGCAAACAACCGGAATATTTCCGTAATGATTAGTCAATTATTTTAGAAAACTTGTAGAATAAAAAGGGTCTCTAGTTTATAGCGATTTTACTAATATTAATATGGAATTATTTCAATTATAAAAACCGTGTGGTACCTATATAGATAAATTAAATTGAGCATATTAAGAGGCAAAATTATTTAAGAGGTTCTCATAGAGATCTCCATCTCAGTGAATTCTAAATGGATAAAGTTATAATCCACTCTAATATTACACGACGGAATAAATATACTGTAACTTGCTATAAACATTATAATAATATACTATACTAGAATAATATAGAGTTTACGAACTGCTCTGCTTTCCTTAAAAGTTAGCAAATGCCAACCCCCAAATTTTTAACTATATTGATAGGATTCAGATACATATGTAGAGAGTTAAACTGCCAGAGCAGAGAGGACACAGTGTAATACCTTCTCACACACCAATCCCTCACCACGCCGCCTACGTCAATTGGTGCTACCTTAGGTTGCTATTACATAGTTACAGTTCACCTGACTATGTAACATAGAATATGCATTCGTAAATATATCTCAGAGAGAAGTGCAACTAGAGAATCAACTCTTACCGATGAGCACACTCATCTCTGTAGACAGAAATTATGTGTAACATTACTTCATATCATAATAACTAAGAATTAATTTATGCAGATGATAGGCATGTACTATGCAAACTCTTCATTCCAATTATGAGTCTACCTTCTGATTTATGTAGTTACATTCTCATCGTCACACATATAGTCACTATATTGTATAATATATAGGCGTCATCGATATAAGCAGTAAATGTCTGAGCTCTTATTTCCATACCTAAAGTATCATACCCGTCTGCTATCCACACCTTTAATTTGTCATAGTTAGTCAATCGTGATATTTTCTGGTTCAGACTATACGTATTACAAGCGTGTTAGTAGAGATTCGACTTAAGAGGTAATATTAACTGATGCTATCAGGATGGTTGTGATACCACTCATAGCAAGACAACGAATTTCTATCAGGTACCCCACCGTAAATAAACTCACAGTGAAGTAATAGTGTCCGATGATTTACTATCGGAGCCACGGAATTAATTTAGGCATATACCCAAATATATCTATTACTACTTACCTACCGGGGTGTAGTACGTATTTAGATGATCGTTGTCTATCAGCAGCTATTGATACTGTAATATGTAGTGCTGGGCTACTACTTTACATAGCTGGTATATAAGTAACTATAATTTTGACGATTAGTCTGTATATAGGTATCAATTATTCACTAAGAAGGTCTGACAAAGTAGTGTCTACTAGAAATTCTTGATTATCACATACGCTAAATCTATGAATTTCACTATACATTTAATATAGTTGTAAAATCTTTATAATTTTGTAAATTTCACTCACTACATACATTATATTAATGGAGTAATACTACCTAGGTGTCGCTTATGGCTGTATTGGTGATATGTCGTGTTTTATTCCTCCGGCTTCATTAGTACTGAGAATTCCACCCATATAATCTGAATATAAGTAGCAATATTGTTAAATATATATATACCTACTAGGCCCTTTTCTAATCATGTTCCACTAAATATAAACGGAGAGCTGCCATCTTCATAGTTATATTTGAGTCAATAAAAATATATCATAGGAACAACATTTGAACTACAACTAACAACCAACGTCCGGAATATCTTGAGCGGGATGCAGACCGATCATCATTGTGATGACTCTGTATTAGAAAAATTTTATGTATATATACCGAAGATAAATTGTCAAAGGTTCATCATCGTCAGGATAGCCGTAATGTAGAATAAATATTGTTGGGTGTATTCTCGATTTGTGTATATTATACAATTTATAGAATTAGTCCAATATACTTCTCATTTTTAGTTCAATTGGATTCTGTGTTTTATTGGAGTAGGATATTTTTTGGGTTAGTTTTTGTATTTGATGATTTATCAACTCATTTTAAATAATGAACTCTGTAATTTCTTTTGAAACTTGATATATAAATTCTGTTTTATCATTAGGTGTAATTGCTGGTATCCATAACAGATCTATTATTAATCTCTCGTTCTTATACTACCTTCTCCGTTAGTCATTCTAGTGGGTTACTAATTCTGGCCTTTTAAAAATTTCATAAAATTTTCTTGCTTTTTTTTTTTACAATTTATTTACTAATTTATATTTTTTATTTTCCCACCAAATTTTTTCAGTGGTTAAAAAGGATAGTTATTTAAGTTGTTTTTTTTTTTTTTAGTGTTTTTTTTATTTTTCTTATTTATGTTGTATTTTATTTTTTAATTATATATTTAATTTAATTATTATGTGTCTATATTTTTATTATTAAAATTTCTTATTTGTAGTTTTATTTTTATTTTTCTATTTTTTTTTTCTGTTTAATGTTGCTACCGTATCTGACTGGTTGTATTATATAATAATTTTTTTTCTGTTATTACCGCCTTCACATAGCGTTGTTATATTCTATGATTTGTTTTAATAAACAATATCTCCACTACAGAGAAGCTTTTAAATATTAAGACTTCTGAAAATTCATAAATTTAAGTAATTGCTGACAATAATGTTAAGCAAAATGTAATATAAATATTACACACATAAATTGATGAATATTGCCCTTATTATACATTAGGAGGATTTATATGTAGGTTATTTATATACCTCCCTACAATCTCATACTTATTATTCTGAAACGTATTACAACTAACTATTTGGTCAGTTAATTAGTTTGTTGGTGTGACTATGGTCCTCATGCTGAACAGCATTGTTGGTCACTGCTTGAGAACATGATCGAAGTGTATTATCTTTCTTATGCTCCGTGCATCTGTTTTGTTACTGAGGACATCTATGTCGTATGTATCCAGCGAGTGTTTATAATGGCCATTATGACGGTTGGTGTTTGGTGATGAGTGAGTCTTTTAGTGTCTGTATCTGGGGACGCAGTTCGAATCAGTAACACCTAACATATAATGCTTAATAGCCATAGACAGTGCAAATTTCCAGCATTGCGAAAACTAACACGATTTTATTAGAAAATTCGGAAGGGTATCCAGATAATATAAATATGAGAATAATTCGCAAATACATGTGCATTACGTCGATTATATATAAAATCTATATATGATTGAAACAAAAATAAACTCCTCGAGATTTATATTAATGTATCATCTATATTATTATTCCAACATAATTATTTTATATAACTTTAATAATGAATATAATTGCCATCATACGCCTGTAAATATTCCCTTAGTAATGCATTATATAATTAAGTTTATATATATAAGTATATGATATATATTATATATATTAACGTTAATATTATGCCTGTTTTGTGATCCGTTTTTTGATGTTGCGTGTTTAGTCGGTGGGTGCGAGTCTTGTTTGTTGTGGGACGGGTCGGTTATGTGGTTTTGGTGAGTTCAAGTCCGGGTACGGTCGGGATAGTCTGCCTTCTGGCTGTGGGTAGCTTTCTTTCGTAGTTCTTGTTTCGGGCACTATATATTATTATAATATTAATATTATATACTATATATATATAATATATATATATATATATATATATATATATTATTATTATAAATATATTATATTAATATATTATATATATATAATATTATACATATAAACAATTATATCTAAAGAGATAAGCTTATTTATCACCATTTCTATATATTCTAATAGTATATATTATATATTATAACTATTTTATTGAGAAATTCCATTTTATCAGTATTTTGTTATTGTCCTACATATATAAAAATTAATCGAATGTGTATCTGCATGTAATTATCACTATATATATAGGCGATACAGTATACTATATATAGAGTTACTACAGGTAATCTGCATACCAAACGAATTTCACAAAGTACATCTGTAAGTACCGTATAGTAATCTTAGCTACCAATAATAGTTATTTATTATTACGCAGAGTGTAAGAAAGTATTCTTTAATTTGCAAGATTTCTTAACAATTTTCATTAGTTTATCTACTAGTGCACCCATCACTAGTTTAAAGTATTAATATTAATTGATTAATATATATATATATATTATTATAATATATATTATAAATATAATAATATATATATATATATATTAATATTAATTAAATAAATAAAATATATAAAATATATATATATTATTAATATATATATATATATATATAATATATATATTAAATTTATTAATTATAGTTATATATATATAATGAATATATATATAATATATATATAAATATTAATATAGTATATATATTATAATTATATATTAATATATAATATATATTAATATATAATTATAAAATTATATAATTATAATATATTATTATCTATTATATATTTTATTATTATTAATTATTATATTATTATTAATTATTTTTATATATATTATTTATTATTATTAAATATTAATTATTATTGAGTTTTTATTTTAATTTACAATAAAATTCTTAATATTATTAGTATTATCAATATTAATATATATAATTATCGAGCAAAAGATAATTCTGGACGAAATTGTGCCGATGACGATTTGCGATGACGATTATTAAAATAAATATGAGCCACGACCCACATTTTGAGTTGAACATTCTAGATATAATTCGTATTATCATCTCCATATAACTAATATATATATATATAATATTATTAATATTATATATTATATCTTATATATATTAATATAATAATATTATATTAATATAATATATATAATATTTATATATATTATATAATATATAGATACTATATAATAATAATAATTAATTAGATATATATATTATATTTATATATATATAATATACTTATTAATAATAATTTATAATATTAATAATATATTAATATATTAATATTATATTATATAATATATTATATATATTATATTAAGTATAATAATAATATATAAATTAATAATATAATATATAATTATAATTATATATAATATTATATAATGTATTATTAATTATAATAATATAATTAGCTAGTATCTAATTTAAATATTTCTTACACAAATATACAATCAATGGTTATTTTTCATAATTTAATATACTTAATATATTTATATATATATTATATATATATTAAATACATAATATATAATTATATATATTTTAGTTAGGTTATACAATAAATTCCATGATGGTTTAATAATATATAATATTATATATATATATATATAATATATATATATATATATATACATATTATATATATATATTATAATTATAATATATTATATAATATATATTATATATATAATATATATATCATAATGTTTTGGTTTTTCTATACTCACATAAATTATAACATGACTCTAGCAATGGTATAAAAGCAATTATATATAAACAGGACCTCCAGAAACTTGACCCTAAAATAACAGCTTATAAAATTACATTATAATTAAAATTACACACAAAAGGCAAAAGTATTAAACTTTAAGATAGCTATACTTTATTGTTATCATTTATGTCTCTTCTTAAATCTTTCTTCTATTACAATATATAATATACATCTATAATATATCAATATATATAATTAATATTAATTATATATATAATATATTTAATAATTATTAGACTAAATTATATATACCATCACATTATTTATTTTTTTTTCAGACTATATAAGTATAATATATAAAATAATATATTATATATATATATTATAATAAATAATAAATAATAATCATATTATCCATAGAGTAATAATAAATATAAGAGGATTGAATGATGTAATTTATTTTACCCTATACTCTACTTCATGTATAACACATGAGGATTTATATAATAAACAACTGAATAAAAAATATGCACACTTTATGTATTAAAGTATATTTTATTATGTATTTTTCTACATTTTTTTTAATTACAACATATTTCTGATATAGTATTACGATATCTGAACTAAAATATGAAATTGAATATCTCTTTATCAATAAGCTCTTCTCCGGTAGAAGTGAGATTAAAACCTTTCATGCGTAATTCACATATAAAATATGATCTTTCCGTCTTACTGTGACGCTTACATTATGTTTACATCCTTACTTTCAATATGTTTATTTTCCTTTATCAGAGTAGTCTATATACAGTCATTTTGTCATACTGGGAGAGAATATATACCTCTCACTGTACCATGTAAGTCCATACGTATTTCAACAAGCAAGCTCGAAAGTAATTTCTATACTTTAGCAACTTTTCAGGGAATATTGTGAGGATGCATGTATTATTGATATTTAGAAGAATATTCACACACACTTATGACAATTCTCGTGAGGACTGAAGTCAATATTACCTATTTAAACTAACCACTTCCTATGATAATCTATTCCTGAAAAAGTATCTGTACTCATTGACTAAATATAAAGTCTTGATCTTCTATATATGAAGTTATTTTAGAGTAACTTGCGAATCTATAGCAATATTACTAAGTGTGATGAAGCAGGAACGGGTAACTAGTGCTATATATAATAATTATTTAGAGAAAGACAATAGCTTAATTATCATTGATATTTATATGATTGTACTTAAATTGTATACTTAAAATAGTAAAATAATATAGGCCAATATTTGAGTATTAGACCATAGTAAAAAATAAAAAATGCGGAATAAGAATTTATTTCTAATTAAAATTTTTGGAAGAAGTAATTAGATTAAGATTTTAGTTTTCTTTGAGAAATCATTTCAATTATTTCTATCCACTCGTAAAAATTAAATATAATTATTATCTCTTTAATAATTACTATTATTAATATTATTTATATTAAATATTATTTAAATTAATTTTGACAATATATTGTATTCGCCATAAGCGACTGCATGTGTAGTAAACTAGGATATACAATATGGGATTACTGAGCAATATATAATCTGAGTGAATTATTATATAAAAAATTTATTATTAATAAATTAATATAAATATATTATTATATATAATATATAATTTTATATTATATATTTATATATTAATTTATTATTAATAAATATTATTTTAATTATAAATATATTTATATCTATTTGCGCAAATAAGGTAAAACATTAGGTAAATAATTTATAATTATATATAAATATTATTATATTAATATATTTTATTATTTAATTTATAGTAAATATTTATTTATTATATATATTATTATTATTTTTATATAACATTAGAATATAGATATTTAATTATACCAGATACTGATTATTTATATTATTATATATTTACGTTAATATATTAAATTATAATAATATATATATATTTAAAATATATAATTATTTATTTATATAATTTAAATTAATATTATTATTATAAAAAAATATTAACATTACATAAATAATAGCATTACATATAACATAGTTATATTATAAATTATTATTAAAAATAATTCTATATAATATATCATAATTTATATACTTATAATTATATATTAATTTATATAATTATATATTAATTTATATTATATTTTGATTCTATTATATATTTTTATATTTAATAATATTATTTTACTACATATTATATAATATTAAATTAATTAACAACTAATATTATATATTATATTATATTAAATAATTATTGTTAAATTATTATATATAATAATAATAATATCTTATAAAGTAATTTAAATATTTAATTAATGATAACTATAATATATATTATTATAACATTAATTAATTAATATTCTATCTTTATATATTTATATTAATATATATATATCACCATGAATATTAAATAAAAAAATAAAAACGTTAAAAAAAAAGACGATGTGACAAAGATTTAAAAAAAAAAAAAAAACTAAGATTGAAAATAAACAAACACCAAGAGGGATATGAGATATGAGAGGGAATACCCATTATTTCATCCTTTTTATAAGTTTTTTGAAAATGGTTTCACTCAATGAGTATAATTTTTTTTTCTTGCTTTATGAAAAGCTTTGTTTATAGCATATTCCGAGTAATACAATGATCTCAACGTTTCTAATAAATTTCTATTCATTATCCAGATAACATTGGTTACAAATTTTCATTGCTCTATGAAACTGACCTCTAATAATGCCTATTTTTGTGCTATAAGAGGGTATGGAGTACCAGTGAATATAAGCATTAAAAAACATTGGTTTGAGATATACTGAGAAAACAGGACGAGAGTGGTCATTAATATCTATCATATCCAGACAAGGCAGTCTACCATTAACATACCTTTCCAGTGTAAATTTAATGGACGGTAGCTTACTATTAATATTATTAAGTAACATTTGTGGGTCCACATTATTTGGAAGGATGGCTAATACATCATCAATATACGGCCACCATTTAATGTTCTCACAAAATATATATTTCATTTCAAATACAAAATTTACAAATCACAACATGTATAATAAATTATATTGGAACAAATCTGGATAAAGATAACATGAATTTTTATATTTAAGTTTAATTTTTATCTACATATGGAGAGGGACGAGTGAAATTTAATTACTTTATTGATAATAACTAATTATTTTATATGACTTCAGATTTATTATAGAATTTATTAAATTATGTTACCTCCTTTAAATACTTAACTTAAATTGCATTATTATCTTTACACACTGAAGAGTATTTTTTTATTATTAATTAATATTAATTATTTAAATTATTAATTATTAATATTTATGATATTAAATTTTCTCTAAATAAATTTAATAAAGTATTTATAACTAACAACTAACCTAAAATATTACAGGTGCATATTTAATATATTTTTAACAGTCTAATATTATATATTGATATTGATTTTCTACCTAGTAGTCCTTCATGATATATACATTTCTATTAGATTATTATTGTGATGATTCCATATTGTCCCATGTATCAACAATATAAACTAAAGATGTGTATGTTAAATAAGTCATCTAGTTAGTATGCTTTATGTAATGACCTATATCCGTTCCATGATACCCTTCTATCAACATATTCAATTACATCCATTATGAATGGAATTGAAGGTAATGTTAGCCAATGACACTAATCACCGTATGCAGTACAATATCATTTGAACATAGTTTAAGGGTGACGCCATATCTGCGATCTGTAGAATATCCTCATATCATAGTATATGTATAATCAACAGGGTTTCTATCTTTATTATGCTCGCATTTACATATACTGAGAACCACTATAGTAACCATAACCATTCTTCCTCCAGATGTTCCTCTGATTTCGAATCTTACAATTATGAGACTACTGAGTCTATCTCAACAAATGGAGCATCATGCGTTAGCTAAGCTGACATTTAAGAGCTAAACTACATACTTCCTTTATATTAATATTAACTCAACATCTTAGATATATTATTGTTGAATAATACATTTCAAATACTAATATATACATAATCGTTAATCACCCCAAATAATTGAATCCATATCATGAAATAACCGTCTGAGTTCTACTATACTATTTATATATAATAATATAATCAGTGTACGTAAAGTGCCTGCTCGTAAGAGCTGTGTTTAAACTCATAATTTATGTAAACAGAGCGCGAACGCAGTAGATAACCGATTAGCTGAAAATAAATTAATAGAGCCTTCAATCTAACTACGTAAAGTATCGTAGTAATCTAATATATATTTTTTTAGCGAGACATAATAATAGTCTGTGAGAATAGCTGGAAGATATGATCGTGTTACAGTAGCGAGTCAATACGTAAGTAGTAAGATCATGGTGTTCCGATTGATGTGCTTACGATATAGCGAATAAAAACTTACCTATGTATAATGCGGACCGTGACCCAATATCAAGAATATATATATGACACTATTTGATATCAATTCACCTCGGTGGAATATGGTGAGGTTTATGGCAGTATGAAATCGCACTGTATGCTATAGTAAAGAAACGTAAGAGGACACTAACCACATAAACAAACTATTATTATATCCACACTTCTATACATAAAGAAGGAGCTAAAATTAGTCGATGTCGTTAAATACGCTCTAGACATATGTAAGATACAAGGTTATTGATTGAAACTTTTTCTATATTGTACCAAGAGGAAGCTCTTGAAGCGTTTCGCACAAGATGTGTTCTAGTGATTGTTGACAACGCGTATTAAAAGATTAGAGAAGTAATGCTAGGGTCTAACAATAAGGATTTAGTCAGTGATTAGCGGTGGAGAATTCGAATTTTACACGTTGTGGATGACCACTCTATTACATACTGAATCGGAAACTAATTATTGTGCACTACATACAGTTTTATGAGATA
The DNA here is from genome assembly GCA_015478945.1 of Trachelipus rathkii. Classification (NCBI taxonomy): domain Eukaryota; kingdom Metazoa; phylum Arthropoda; class Malacostraca; order Isopoda; family Trachelipodidae; genus Trachelipus; species Trachelipus rathkii. Next base: position 22,510 of record JABUQX010069460.1, read on the forward strand.
TATTAGACAAATTATTGGTGAGTAATGTATGTACACAACCAGCATTTAGGGTTTCATTCTCAATATTCGGCAGAACTAAGGCCTACCTTATGTATCCAATCTCAAGAAAGTAGACTAAGTACGAGGTGTTAATGATAGCTAAAGAAAATAGTAATATGACTGTTAAACTGATTGGCATATTCGAGCTAGTACTAAAAAATCTAGTTTCAATCATGTTAACATTAAGTAAAGTATCCAAATCCTAGGAGAACCGGAGCTGTAGGTACCTATTCAAGCTGTGTTCTGTTTAGAGAATAAGCTTCTGAATGAATAGAGGTATTACAATATTCATTATATATAGCATTTTGCAGTAAGCTGGAAAGTCCTATTAGCTAAAGAATGTGGTATGGCATATACAGAGATTCTTTCATAGCAACTGACTTTGAAAAAATCGAGCAATAGATTTCCCGAAAAATGGCCGGATGCTGCTATTTGGTCTGAATGCGCTATATAATGGGTAAAGTACTTATATTCCTACCAAATGAAGACAGAGTGACCCTTTATACATTATCCGGCACGATGGATGTCGTTAATCATTTACTAGCTGTAACAGAAGATTAAGTTAAGTTTACTGTTTTGAGAATACCCAAAGAACACGAGTGCATAATAGAATCGTATATCCTGACTTATTGCACACTTGTCAAAATCGAAAAAGATGCGCGCATAGCTAGAATTGCTAAACCATTCACAGTGGTTCTAGACAGTTCTAGATGATGAAGTGTCGAGGCTCCATTTCAGCCACGATGTAATATTCCATGAGCTGTAATGAATGTAATTCGTGAATTTTTAAATAATATCCAATATGCAAAAAGCACCAAGAACATACAACACGTGCTCCTAAGAAAATTAGATGGTAATACTCGCCCTTGAGAACTAAATACAGCTTCCGCTCCAGTCTTCAAACACGACTGCCACAAAAGGTTATGCAAAAACATGCGTACATTAATGATGCCTAAAGATATGAAACCATAGTAGTGGACAATGAAGAAAAAGAAAAACTAAAGAAGGATGAAAGAAAGATACTGATCCAGAGGTTTATACATGTTACTACGATATACGAACTACCAGTAAGATAAAGGTTATGATTGACTAAAGGAAGACAGAAATAGAATTGTCCGTATTTACTGGTAAGCCCAGATTGATATATGTGTATGTACGATAAAGAGTGGATCAAAATTTTCACATGCGGTCCAAGAAGCAAGAACATTTTAATTAGAGCTGAAAAAAAGGCTCTGTAGGAAATTTCATTGATTTTCTAATGGATTTCAAGTAAAAACTAAATCAAAAAGTAAATGTGACAAGCACATATTGGTATAATAATTTTGATCATCGTTCGTATTACGCTTGGCAATTATGATAAATAATCTTCATCCAAGTTCAAATCTATCGCAAACTAGTCTCTTTAAAAGAGGCAATAAAAACATTTTTCTAATGGTACGAATGCATAATATTAGTCTTCAGGTTACATTATTATTTACACACCTATGTGATTAAGCAAAGACTTGAGCCTAAATCTGCAATAGGGTATGTGAAAAGACAATCCAGGGTTTCTTTGCCTTATAACATTTTTAATAGAAAGCCTTGAATTATAAAGCTGATATTATTCCCAGATAAGAAATCTTCGAAATAGAAAAAAATGTCAACAAATGAAAAGCTAGAATTTAAGATATTATAATAAGATTTATATGTAATAATACAATATTTTTGAAGATGTGAAAGTTATGTGTACAAGATGTTAAATTCTAAGAAAAATGTTTTGAGAAGTTAGGGCTAGTTTCATCTTAAAGAAATTTGATTATAGAGTTGTCAAGATAATAACACAACAATTGCATCTTTATGTTTTACACTTTATTAAAATGCTGTTTCATACGTTTACATATCCAACCCTGTCAGGGTAAGCCATCTGTGCTTTCAATTTGCGACCCTTTTCTCTCCACCCGTTTGCAGTGCTGTGCCTTTATTTTATATTGTTCATTTTTCCTGATACATAAGCCATCCGAAATGCTCATAGTGAAAGTTTAGGTTCTCTTCTACTAGTTATAGTAATTTTTCCTCTCAAGCCATAAACAATTTTAGTTAAGTGTTAAAATCATATGAAGATGGCAATTGTATGTGTTAATTAGACAATCTATATTAAATTCTTTAATGAAGCTGCCCCTAAACTTCTCAAAACACTCTTTCTTCTTTAGAATATTACATCCTTGTTACTACAATACTTTCACATTCTTCAAAATATTTTGTATTCTACACGCTATAAATTATTTAATACTCTATCAAATGCATGCTCTTTCACTCTGTTTGACATTTTTTTCTAGATCGAGAATTTCTTAAATCTGGAATACTTGTAGATAATAAGCAAGATGACTGTGCTTACATACGCTGACTTAAAGAACACCTTGGGTAATTTTCGATAATGCAGGTACCCATGCATTTTGGCAAGCTTTTCAATGCACATGGTGTAAATAATAATGTATCCCCCTGAAGACTATATTTCCATTCGTATCCATTGAAATGATTTTATTGCCTCTTTTTTATAGGACTGTTGCTGATAGATTTGAACTTGGGTGGCGTCTAATAATTGCAAGCGTTTATTACTTGAATCTGATGATCAAATTACCAACATTATGTCTGTCACCAATTATTACTTGATCTTTATGTCTTTTACTCAGAAATAGTCCCTATTAATAAAATCACTAACATAGAAGATTATTATACAATAGAGCGCTTTCTTGAGTGCACACATAAATTACAAGTTGTTCCTTTCCTTTGGACCGCAATGTGAACATACTGCTCCCCTTCTTTATCGGTACATTACATCCACTAATCTCCTGGAATCTTACCAGTAAAAGTGAGGACCAATCTATTGATTCTTATCCCTTTCATCATCATAACTCTTTATCTTCCTGTGATGTCTCGATTCCTGTTGAAGTAAAACCATGTGGATAAAACCCCTCTGGATCCCCTATCTTATCTTATCATCCTTTTATCTTTTACTAGTTTCCTTTATGGTAACATAATATGGCTATCATCTTCTTTATGTCTCCTATCAACTATCAATGTACGCATGTTTTGCAATTAAGTTGTGACAGTCGTGTTGAAACTTACCATAGCATCAGCTCATGTATTGTCTTCAAGGGCAGAGTTTACCAAACTATATATATCTGTGGCACGTTATTTTATTTTTGGTGCTTTTATTATAAGACAATAGTAATTATAAAATTCCTCACCGAATTATTATGATTCATTGCCAACTTCCATTGGTCAAGTAATAACACGTCGTGGCATGATATGAGCCACTTACCACTCTATTATACTAGACACTTCATACATCGGCGTAATGTTCACGATTACTAATTTAATATTGGCGCCTATATTATTCTATTAAAATAAAGCAATAAGTGCCAAAACTATAACCATTCCTATATGCACCGCTGTTTCCTTGGTAATTCTCCCTAAAACATAACCTTTAACTTATCTTCTGTCCTCACAGAGCATAGAATGATAACTCCATCATAGGCACCGATAATGTATAAAGGTCACTCTTTCTCATGTGGATGGATTATAAAAGTATACACTTACTCATTTCCATCAGTACCAAATACGACTACCGGATTTTCGATAAATTCTCGAATTTTTTTCCAAAGTCAGTTACTATGAAAAAATCTGTATATTCCATACCACATTCTTTAGCTAATGTTTTTGCAGCTTTCTCAATTGTTTACCAGGAGATTTTAACGTAGCAATCTCAATCTTTACACAACCGACCAAAATACTAATAAATATATTATATTAGTTTTTAATTATATTTAACTCTTATTCGATTATTTTATCTTAATCATATTAATTACTATATGACTATATATATTCAATCATATATATCATCTTTCATATTTATTACATTTTTATCTAACTATTATTGCTGCTATTATATTATTCATTATTATATTTTATCATTAATTAATAGAATTATTATATCGTATTATTATTATATTTATTATATTACTTATTATTTTATTATTATTATTATTCAACAAGAAATATCTCACAACACCAATAATCGCGTGCCGACCACTTCTCCTGCCAGAGCTCGCGCAACTAAAAACAATAGCGTCGGTCTATAAATGCCTCTCTTCGAGGAATGGATACAAAGAACCGTCGAGAAAAACCAACCTTCGAACGCGTGGGAAAAGATAAATCTAGCTTTGGAGGGAAAAACAAAGAAACGGGTATAGAATTACCATAAACATCTGGTTTGTCTCTGACAATGGTATGAATTCGGTTACAACATCGTACATGAAGGGTAAAAATGCGGGGCATGAGTATAAAATGTATGCAAACCACACACCACACACACACACACACACCACACACCACCCAACACACAACACACCAACCCACCAAACACCACAACTAATTATTGGACCATTTACTTAATACCAACTCGATTTTTTCCTTATATTCTTTTCTTTAAATTTTATAATTTCCTTTCTTTTTTTAATATAAATCTACTAATATATATATATATAAATATTAATATACTATATACACAATAATATAAAAATAGAGCATATACTATAAAATCAACACCGATAATATCCGTATAAATCATATAACGACATAACACTATAACATATCACCTATAGACCTATATTGACGAGAGTAGTAAAATATTGGAGTTAATAATAAGATAACTGACAAATTTGAAACACAATAATTATTGACACTTTACTTAATAATAACATTTGCCCTCTTATTATTTTCTTTTAAGTTTTTATTATTCTTCTATTATATATAATATATTATATATATATATATATATAATATATATATATATATTATATATAATAATATCATATATATATAATATATATGCTATTATAATATATATATTGACGGTTATAATATTGGTTTTAATAATAAAGATATATTTTTTACAATTTGTAGATATTAATATAAAGATCTTCACTTATTCAGCTTTTAATCGATTATTATGTTTTCCGCAATTTTTTCACATATTAATATAAACATTTCGATTTCTTATTATTTCTTTTTAGTTTTTGTTATTCTTTTATATATATTATTTATAATACTATATATATAATATATACTAATATATAAATATATTATATATAATATAATAGTATTCATATATATATATATATAATATATATTATATGGTGTGTGTGCAGTGTGTGTGTGTGTGTGTGTTTGCATACACCTGTTATACGCATCGCAATCTTTACCCTTCAGTATCAGATGTTGTAACGGAATTCATACCATTGTCAGAACAAAAGCAACAGATGTTCATGTATTGATACCCGTTCCTGTTTTATTCCCCTTCAACTAAACTTTTTCCTACCGCCCTAGGTTGAATGGCTTGTTTTCTCCACGTTCTTTGTATCACCCTCGAAGAAGCATTTTACCGACCCCTATGTTTGCAGCTGCGCAGTGAAAGTCCGCCACCGCCTTATTGGTGTTGTGAGATTAATGATGAATACATTAATCATACATAAAATGTATCATACATATTTAATACATAATACTAATAATAATAATAGTTAACATATTATATACATTAATAATTAATTAATTAATAATAATAATTAATGAACAATAATAATAATAATAATAATTAATAATAATAATAATAATAATTATTATTATATATTAGTAAAACTAATTAGTAAATAATTTAATAGGAATTCAATTCAGAAAATAAGAAATTCAAATTCTGATTGGATAACATTGACATTGCTACGTTAACATCTCCTGGTAAGTTGAAACTTCTACTTTTAGTTACCTTGTTAATGAATCTATCACCTTTCCTTTTCAGGTTAGGTGATAATAAAATTTTTGTTTTGTTCTCGTAAACGTTACATTACCTAATGAGTATGACATAATATTTTAAAAATGCTTGCGAAAACATGTTAATAGGATAAGTATTGCATCATTTTAGCTACTTAACTGTACGTTAAGTAAGGAAACCTAGTTTCTAATTATAACAGATATCCGTGTGAGTAAAAGCATATGTAGATTTGTTAAGTTCCAATACCTAATATATACTAATACTATATATATGACATATATATTATATAATATAATCATATATATAATTATATATATATAATAGAATATAATATTCAATATAACCCTTATATAAACATGATGGGGTGAAGGGACTGCGGTGGGATCGGTATTGATTAACATGATTACATGACTTTACGCCTTCTAGGGTATGTAAAAATGCAATTTTTAAGCTTATAATTTTGTAAAAGTAAATAAATTTTAGTAAAACAAAATGTTTAAAAGAACAATACAAAAATAAAATAAAAGTTTTTGGTTATGTTATACAAATTTGACCTGAATCAAATAGATCAATAGATCAACTATATCAACTAGATCATGGCAAGGGTAGGAAGGTGCTGGAAGCAGTTTATTGATGATTTTATGCTTTTATGATTTAAGGATGAAAAGGCAAAATTTTAATACAAAATAGACTTGAAGCAAATAGATCAATAAGATCACGATTGGATAGGAGGATAGCAAGGTTAGGAAGATTAGAGTAGGTGGTTTGATTAATTGTTTACTGAGTTACTGCTTTAAGGTAACCTAAAATATAACAATTTATAATACAAAAATATGACTTGATCAATAGATCAATGATCAAATCGATCAAATAGACATCAAATAGATCAATAAGATCATGAAGGGATAGGGAGGGCATTTTGATTAACTGATTTACTGACTTTACTGCTTTAAGGTATGGATTGTTAAAATTTTTTAGTTTATAAACATAAAAAGAATTAATGTTTAATAAAAAAAATGTTTTAAGCAAAAAAAACAAAATAACTAAAAATAAATAATTAAATTTGAAAAAGTAATAAAAAATTAAAATGAAAGCAAAAAATTAAAAACATAAAGAACGAACTTATAAAACTATAAAAATTGAAACTTATAAATAAATAGCAAACAATATAATATAGTTGATAAATATATAAAAGAAAAACAAACAAAATAATAAAGGGTTTTTGTGTTATGTTATACAAAATATGACGGATCAATATCAGGAAAGGAAATAGAGTCAATAGATCAATAGATCATATACATCAGGGAGGATAGAGGGGTGGTTTGATTACTGATTACTGATTACTGATTTACTGTTTTAAAGTATGTGTTTAAAAATAGAAATTTTTTTAAGTTATAAACATGAAAAGAATAAATTTTTAGTATAACAAAAAATGTTTAAAGAAAACAAAACAAATAAATAAAATTGGATGAAGTTATATTATACCAAAATATGACTTGATGAATAGATCAATAGAGACAATAGATCAAGAATGGGTAGGAGGATAGAGGAGGTGGTTTGATTAACTGATTTACGGATTTACATGATGGTACGATTTACTGCTTTACTGATTATAATTAATCATCTACATTTATGTTATACTGCTTAAGGTATGATAAAATGGCAAATTTTTTACGTTATAACATAAAATGAAAGAAATAAATTTTTTAAGTAAAACCAAAATGTTTAAATCAAAATAAAAGATAACTTAAAAAAATTTAACATGGAAAAACAATAATTAAGAACATAAAGAATGAAACTTATAAACTTAATAAAATGAAACTTTAAAATAATATTAGACAAACCAATATATTTTAGTTGACATTAATAAAAAAAACGAGATTTGAAATAGAAATGTCAGTCTGAGGCTAAAACTAATGATTACTTCGCTAACCGTTACCGCACCTGCACTGTGCCAAATGATACCAAAACTCTGTCTCACTCAGTCTTCACTTTCTCCATACCTTCCTTCCTTCTTCCTCCTTCCTCAATCCTCCTTCCGTCTTCTCTTATGCACTCCATGCATTTTTTCTTTTTTATTTCAGTTGGGGACCAACCTCCGGCGTGTTCCAAACACCATTCTTCCACCTTTCTCGTTTTCCTTCCCTCATTCCTCCTTCTTCTCTTATGCACATCCGGCATTTCTATTCTTCTATACTTATGCGAATTTCAACCTTCTACGACCGATTCCAGATTTTGAACCAACATCATTAACACACGTGACGCTAGCCGGTGCGGGTACGGTGCGGCGCGCGTGCGGGGCAGTTGCGGTGCGAAGCCGAGGGTTGACGCATACGGCGCGGACATGCACGCTAAATAATAATCTGTAATTTAAACATTACGATTTATTTATTTTAATTTATTTAATTTTATCATTTTATTTTTTAAATATTTAATTATTTAATTATTTTATTGTGTTTTTTTTTTTTTTTTTTTTTTTTTTTTCAATTTGATTTTTATTAATTTAATTTATTTTATTTATTGTTCTTTATTTCGTTTTCGAATATTATTAAAGCTCTTTAATTTTTTTTTCCAATTTCCAGTTTCCAATAAGTCACTTCCAGTTCCAGGTTCTAATCCTTCCAGGATCCAGATTTCCAGGTTACGTCCCCTCCAATTATAGGCCACTTTGATACTATAGATTACGATAATATTTCTATATATTAGATATTTATATTAAATAGATATATATATATATTTAATATTTAATATATACAATTCTATAGTATTTATAATATAAATATTTAAATATATAATATTATTTAAATATATTATATTATATATATATATATTATATAATATATTATAGTATTTAATATATGATATATATATATATTATATATAAATTATATATTAATATATATAGATATATAGTATATTATATTATATATATATAAATATAATATATATATATATATATATATAAATATATATATATATATATATATATATAATTATTAATATAATATTATATATATATAATATATATTATTATATATATATATAATAATTAATATATATAATATATATATATAAATATATGTATATATATTGCAATTGAATACATAGTCCAATTTTTCAAACGGCTCTTAAGCATGTCAATAGTTAAAGAAATAAAATGGACTCCTTGCTAAGTATTTAGTCCTTTATTATCCTGTAGTAAATATATGCTGATCGACCTATAGATAAACTTCTCGATATACTGCTGATCTCAATTACTGTATGAAGTTTGGTAACATCCTCTCTCTACAAAAAAATATTTCTACTAGAAATAAGATTATGTTTGAAGATGGGTAAAAAGTTCTATGATCCCTGCTCTTCTGATTGTGAATGTTCTAGGTTACTATTGCAATAAAATTTAAATATTTTGAAAATTGCACTGGTGATTTCTTTATTTCAAATTTGGGGGGAGAAGAACTTTCTCAAGACTCACTTATTTCCAAAAGTTCGATCTTTCGCTTTGGGGTGTCCAGTGTTCTATAAAATACAGGATTCTCCCTTACTATCCAAATTTTGGACTTCCAATATTCTTCTTCGGTGAGATTTCCACTATGTTTATGAAGTGGCATGTATTAATGTTTTGGTGAACTACTAGTTATTTTTTGATGGCAATTTTACACTCTATTAAAGATCTTGTAACATTATTAATAATAAACGAATCTGTAAAAAGATGCATTTAAAAAATAATTTGATGAGAGTGTTATTATTATGACAAATCTGGAATCAATTAATGAATAACATACTTTTATATATTTATATATTATAATTATATAATATATAATATACTATAAAACTATTTATATAATATATATAATATATCTATATAATATAATATATATATTATAAATATATATATTTAATATAATTTATAATATATATATATAAATATATATATATATATATATAATATATATATAGATCATTATAGTATAATATGAATATAATATTATTAATAAATTTATATATATAATAATATATTAATATATTAGTATATATTATATACTATATATACTATATTATATTATATATATATATACTATATATATATATTATATATTATTAATTATTATTATATAGTATATATAATATATCATAATAAAGTTTTATATTGAAGGTTTATTTTGAATTAATATTTTTTACATTTCTTTATAGTTAAAGAAAGTTCATTAGAATTCCGGTTCCCGGCGAATTCCGCGGAATTTTTGTTGAATCCCGGTATTCCCCCCAGGTCCGGCCTGAAATTCCCAGTTCCGGTGCCTCAACCTAATAATATATAATACTTATATATAGTATATATAATATTATATATATATATATTATTATATATATATAATTTTATTACTTTACTTTAATAATCCTACTATACTATATATATATATATTATATATATATATTATATATTAGATGAAGAAGAAATATATATATAATTATATACTATATATATATAATATATATAGATATTATAACAGGTACTTGACTACTAGATAATCATATATATATATAGTATACTATTAATATAATATATATATATATGTAATATAGGTTCAGTATTGGTATTTCATTAACAAGTCAAAATAAATAAATTTTAAATAATCAGATAAATCTCAAAAAACTACAACAGTAACAGGTAGTGAAAAGGAATATATTAGTTAGAGAGAAGCTTGTTGCAAATTATGTGCGAGAATGTAAATAAAATAAAAAAAATAAAGATAATCTATCATATAATATCATAGCCTCAAGCGCCAAGGACTTTTTGGGCCTTGTAATTTTATTAGGATAACTGTACAACCGAAGATCTACAATTAATATTTGGCTATTTTCTATAGGAGACAATGGGACAATATCATTCATTCATAATATTGTTCAATGGTCTAACAAAGCATTAGGTCTCGAGCGACAGACCAACAAGTGGATTGGGGAACTTTCCTTTACCCGTCAAAAGGGGAAGGGCGTAAGGCACCCCCCGCGACACAACCCTATCACCAGCGGGTGAGTTTCAGGCCTCCCGGACAGGGGATTAGTCATATCCTACCCGATAAATTTCCCGGAGTCGACAGCCCAGCTGACTCCTGCCTCCGTGTGCCGATATATACCCTGGATGGTAATTCATTAGTATAATAAGAATTTTAATATTGTTATATTGATTTTTTTTTTTTTTTTATTTTTTTTATACATTCCGGCTATATGAGCGATTCCAGATGTATTATCCATTTCATGTCAAGTTCTACAGGAATACGTATCGAACCCCTAATAGAAAGATAATTTTGATACTTGGTGTATTCAAGCGCAAGCTTTATCAATTATAATAGAATCATATATACAGTTATATGTACTTCAAAATAATGAAAATTATTATTATTTTAGTACAAAAGTTATTAAAGATAATATCTGTTAATATATATATATTAAAGCAAAGACACACTGATTAAAGTAATATTAATTATTATAATATTAAATAAAGTAAATGATAACAATTAGTTATATTTTCCATTTTAATAGTAATAACGTATTTACTGTTTATATCTGCATAAATCTATTAAAATAATAGTTCATTATAATAATTCATTATGATGCACAAACTGAAATATATATTATATATAAATATAATAACTATAATATATAAACAAATTATATATATATATATATGTAGATTAATATATATATAAATTATATATATATAATATAATAGTATTTATTAATTATAATTCATAAATTTTATTTATAACTATATTGCTAATAATAATAATAAATACTTATAATTATAATATATTAATATAATCTTTATTATTAATTCTAATATATATATTAATATATTATTTATTTTAATACATAATAATATAATTATAATTAACTCTATATATCTAATATATAGTAGATATAGGGTGATGTCCGGAGCCACGGGTCTCTTTTACCCTCACCAGAACCTGTTCCCCATAACGCACTCTCTTTCCCCCACCTAAATTCTGGCACCCGCATTGTTTTGAAGGGCCCATTTTTACTGCCCTTGCCCTTTTGCCTGACACTTTTATTTGGCTTGCACCATTTTTAGCCTGCTCTTTTGAGCTACGTAATTACTATAATATGCACTACTAATTTAGTCCCCTATAATGGCTTAAAGCCCTGGTATATTTCATCGACCTCATTGTTGAACTTGACCTTTTGCCTCAGTAATTCGGCCTTGCATCCGTTTTCAAAGGTCTGACAATAATGAACTTAATTCTTAAATGCCCATTCACGCAAATTGAGAGGAGTTAGTAACAATGGCATTAAGCTTGCGCTCCTTATTAGTACTCTGACTGCTCATTGCTCTTTGTCATGAATAATCTGTGCTAACAAATCAGCTCATGTCTAGTACCGACCTGTTTGAATCTGTTCCACCTTCTTTCCATCACGCGAATTCGCCCAACCACCACACACCCACCACAACACTCAACCCGCACCCACACATGCCCATCCCACACCACACACCACCCAATCAACCCCCACTCACCCACACTAACACCCTGCCACAACACCTTTGGTCTTTCCAAAGGGTTCCAATATTTGGACCTCACCCTAATTTTGTCGCCAATACCTACTTTCTCAGGCACCCCTAATTTTTACGGCCCCCTTTGTCTTCCCTAGGGACATTTTGAGAAATCCATTTTCCTGGATCAACCCTTTGTATTTCCACAGGGGCCATTTTGGCCTTGTGACTTATTTATGACTGTGTAAGCTTGTGATAACGTCATCGTGAAATGAGACCCGTATTAATGAATGTCCATCTTTGAATGCTTCAGGTAACATTTGATGGTTCAATCTTTTGAAGGACATCAGCTTTTGATGTACCTCAATAGTGATGACACGTCATCATTTGTTGCATCTAAATGAATGTATATCAGCTTTGCTGGACCTTCAAGATTAAATGAAGGTCAAGCTTGATGTTCTCACATATGCATAACCAGTAAAGTCCTCTGAGTGAATTGTTCTATTTGTGTATTCTTGTAGTATTCTATGAGAGTACCTATTGAGGTGCCCCAGGTGAGAGGCCGGTAGTTCATTTGGAAGTGTCAGTGGAAGTTAGCCCATGAAAATGTCAGTGAAACACTCAACAATATATGCGAGCCATGTTGAGTAGGATATAAATGATCCATCATAGTAAACTAGACTAGTACTATATTTATATCATGTAGTTTTCTGACGACCCACACGATCTCATAGATCGTGAATGAAGATGTCTGCTATTTGGATAGAGCTCTCGCGTCATAACGAGTGAACGAGTCATTGATGAGCTCGAGAGAGAGAATTGATTAATCTATATCGGTAAATCTACAGGTCCACAGATACTTATTGGATATAATATGAGCAATTTGATTGAGCATGCAAATAGAACACGAGTAACCTTCCGATATACTTGTAAGGCATGACCAGAGAGACAGCTAATGCAACACGCTGCTATAAACATAGCTCTCAATAGCAAATATAGTTAAAGGCTAGAAATGCTATAGTAGATAAGAGCACTATAACGCATCATATAGCGTGTAAACGATATATAAACACATATCACCTGAGCTTACCCTACACTGATGCGATCATATCCCGCAATGATCCAATTTATGTATCACTATAGCTGATTATGACACACAACGGAGCACTAGAACTACCCACCGACCACTACGACCGGTCAATCATCATGAATTATAGGAGATGTAGATCATATGCACGATATACATACGACAGTGATACCACGCATCAACTCTCACTTATAAAAATATACAAAATAAAAAAACGAACAAAAAGATATAAATAATAAAATAAAAGAAATATATAACCATCTATTAAATGTATACGTACAATCACTAATGAGACTTCATATCCACTCCATACACACCCT